>CABFVX010001688.1:136651-147811 GCA_902151425.1 Timema shepardi | reverse complement strand
TCTTGTGGCACAAATTCAGCACTAAATATTGGCATAGGTTTCAGAATTTGTGCCGTTAGTGGTGCTGCCAACTTCACGGACCTTGAAAATAGTTGGTATTTTCTTATGCCTTTTTCTATTGACATTAAACAAACTAAGAACCAATTGTAATGTATATGTTTGAAGCAGGGGTCATTAAAAACTTTATTCCTCTTGCCCCACGACTTATACCAAAAATGTTTTTAGGCAAAATATATTTTAAAAATAAGTGTTTCATTGACCGAGCTTAGTGAGGTCATATTTGAACTGGATCATTTGGCATTTCATCTGTCTACCTGTCTGTCCGGATATTTTCTAAGTGGCAGCAGCTGTCAAATGCGTCTAGAAATCTTAATGAAAATTGACAAAGACATTGTTTGAACATAGTCCGAGAAACATGGGCCTATGTACTATAAGTACACGGTTTTTCAATCTGGAGGCGTGTTCCTGAATATATTATTTGGCATCTCAAGTGCTTCCACCTCTTTAGTTTTGCATTGGGTATACCCCAACTAACCGAAACCCAAACCACGTGAAATGAACTCGAGTTGTATTTATAGAGGGGTCCCTCCCACGTATTATCTCGAAGGGTGTTTACTTAAGATGGCGCTTGGATCATTAGATTGACTTACAATTTTAGAACTAAAGATAATAAAATTTCAGTAAATAAGCGACTTTACACGAATGTACGATGATAGGATTGATATTAATGCATTTGTTAATAGTAATAACACATTAATCAAACTCTTTAGGTCAAATAAGCGTGGTCCTGGCAGTTTATAACTTATATAAAAAAGAAACTAGTGTAATAAGGCTATGGCGGAACAGTTTTGATCGTCAGCTCTATTTTCTGTAGTAGACCTATATACATTGCAACGAAATTTATTTAATTTCTTGTCAACTAGCCTGCCTGGCAAGTTAAAATTAATTATGAAATCATGCTATGTGATATAATAGATAATATACAGAAACATAAAAATTACTGCGAATGTAACTATCTAGTAATTTTGACCATCAACTAATAAGATATGGTTTTAATGTTAATATTAACCAATTTTGTACAAAGTTAAGTTGCCCTCATCCCATATTAACAAATCATATGTTGTTGACCTCAGTGATATTGGGTTAAAGTTCTCACCTCAGGACCCGATGTTCGTGGGTTCAAACCCAGCAGGGGTCGGTGGACTATTTTTGAGCGATAAAAATTCGTAGCGCAACTTCCATCGGAGGTGAAGCTAAGCCGGTGGGCCCATGGCAATCCTGTAAGGTATGTGAAAATATATTTCCCGGCAAAATCAGTAGGTCTTTCGCTCTCGCTCATAGAAATTATCGTGTGCTGATATAATCAGTTGGTTCAGAAAGTGCACGTTGAACACATCAAATAATAATAATAATAATAGCCAATCAAATAAATAATACAGAATGCACGGACTAAATAAATTATATCTTCAAGAGAGGCAGGCATTTCTTCTCAAAATGGATGTTTTGACATGTTCAACATAATTTAAATTAATTTGTTTTACAAAAAAAAAGTAACATATTGGCGAATCAATTCAATGAATCTTCAAGATGGTTATGTTTCACATGGGATGAGCAAAATTAGTAACGTTTTTTCTAATGTTGGGAATTTTTGATCTTACAGGAAGCTAGTTTCAAGTATGATAAATTAGTATGTACAACATAAAACCAACTCGAATGGCGATCCTCTCGAATACAAATTATTTTTATTCAGAAATAAAAAAAAGTTTCACTAACATTCTAGAATCCAGACCGTTCGAGTAAGATAGACTCAAGCCCAAAACAAAAGATATTGAGAATAGTTGGCATGGTTTATCGTTTCAAGATGGCGGCCGCTCAAAAGGTTTTTCGTTTAAGCGTCCCCTCCTCGGTCAGCGAGAAAATACAATCGGTGTCATACCATACAGCTTAAAATAACATTTTCTGTTTTGTTTTCTGGATCTATTTCATTATTCTGTAAAGGCTCATACTTATTTTCGCCTTTCACCTACAACCGCCCTTTTTCAAGATAAAGAGAAAAACTTGCTAATAGTTTTCAAATAATTTAAAATCTTCTGTTGTGAGCCTATCAAAAATTACTATATTTGTTAGAGGAAGACTAAATCTTGAGCCCCTTTTCATCAAGCCTAGTCTCACAGCTCCGCAAATATGCTTAAAAATTCGTTAAAAATGAGCTACTGTTACACATTAACATATTTGTTTCTATTAATAAAACTATAGGAGTGTTAAGTATAAAGAGCCCTGTTGGAATATTTCGACTTTAATTTGACGTGAATCAAATTTTGAAATAAATAATCGTAGAATTAAATATTGCAGTAGAGTTGAACGTCTGCACGGCAATTAATTTTCTCGTTTACTGAGGTGGCGTCTTAAATCGTGATTTGAACTTATAATTCTAAGCAATCGATCATTGAATCTAGAGCGTATTTTTATATAGTGTGAAACTGATGTATTAAACTTTCTGAACAATAGTTATTATCTATGAATGTAATGCACTAATGAGTATAGTATTACTTTTGTTTCGGTCTAACTTGATCACCAAGGAGAAATATCAACTTTAAATCCAAGGAGAATCTAAGAAGATATTTCAACTTGAAATCCAAAGAAAAATCTTAAGAATGTAGTAAAGATAAGACCATAACATAAATTCATAACATGATACTTAGCATTTTTTTAATTGAGGGTGTGAGGTCTACTTTTAACAGAACTACAAGTAATATTTGTTTAGTTTAGTTTTCTACACATCAACAGTCTTTGAATAAATCTCACATTTTTGATGAGACACTTTTTAAATTCAGATAAAATGTTATCATCAAATTCCGAAATGACCATGACAAAGATTCAAGAAATGTTGAGGTTTGATATTTGTAGTTTCCACAAAATAAAATGTTTTTATTAAAACTGCAAAAATAAAGTAGATCTACTGTCGTCAAACCACATGGAAAACTTTCACAACAAAATATTGGTTTTAACCGTTTTTACATGAATGAAACACGAAATTATGAAATAACCATTTGGATAAGTTTGTGGTTTTTTTGTGAAAGCGGCGTGGCATATGTGATTCGCTTATAAATTATTTTTAAAAAAAACTTTTAAAAGGCTGCATTCTCTTCACAGATTAATATGATGAACCAGAAAAAAGTCATTTATGATGTCATACAAACCGTATTCAGTTGTGTTTATGCACATCTGTTCACAAAATAGAAACGTTTCATTTTGAAACTAATACTATGTATGGCTATTTTTACACATTATAAAAACACATTTATATAGTTTTGTGGTCAGTTATAAGAAAATACAAGTGCAAATATAATAATTTTAATTTAGTATTTTATGTACTATGATATCTCTTGTTACCACAACATCTAAACAAAAAAATATAATAGTTTTATTAAAATATTTTGTTGCTTGAATAATTTATGAAAAAGCTAATTTTACAGTGATACTTAGCGAAGTCGTATTAGAAGCATTTACTAACACTTTGGATTGATAGCTAGTATTATAAGAACCCAGAAGTCCTAAGAAGAGTGGGTGAGAAAAGAACAATTTTGGATGTTATACTTTGGCGCAAAGAGAACTGGGTCGGACACATTCTTAGGAGGAACTTTCTTCTGTATGGGTGACCTGGTGGTCTAGGGGTAAGGTGTCGGACCTGTGTGCTGGGGTTCCGTGATTCAATCCTCGGTCATGGAAATATTTATTTGATTGCCAAACCCTTCCTTCACCTCTGACAAGACGTATTAATCACAACTTGTGAATGTGGGGAATGGCAAGCCTCCACTGTGGTTCGGATTCCACGTTAAACTGTAGGTCCTCCATTACATCTCACAATCACCCTACCATTACACATTAGCGTAAGTGCTTGTGACCCAAATGGGTAGTAAGACGCGGTAATAATAATAATAATAATTTTTCTGTATGACGTAATAGAAGGAAAGTTTGAGGGAAAGAATAGCTTAGAAAGAAGGAGGATTCAAATATAGGATGACTTGAAGGAAATAAGAAAATTCTGGGAGCTGAAGGAGGAGGCAGAGGAGAGTGTGCATTGTCAAGTTCACTGATGAAAGGAATGGACATGTCGTAAGACAGAACACCTAATAATTATTACTAATAACATCGTAATTATTTCCAGATTGATTAGCATTAGTGACTTTCATCCAATGTTTGTAATAATAATCTTCAGCTAGCTGTCAGCCACCCTCTCTCCAGTGGTGAATGAAGGGTACTACCCTTAACACGCGTTCCCTTTATTTATCCCACCTTAAGGTCGTTCAATCATCAACATTTTATTGCACAGATTTAACATTGTAAGTTACAATTATAAGCTATAATATTCGCGATTCAATGATTTCTAATCATTATCATTAAAATAAGATAATTAATATATGGGGCTGAAATTTAGTTCACCCAACACTCATATTCATTCCACACTCTTCCTTGCTCCCTTCAGCCATCTGTCCCTTGGTCTTCCTCCTACCCCTCCACTTCCACATCCAACATCCTCCTGGGCATCCTTTCTCTCTCCATTCCTCTCCTCTTTCCTCCACACTCCTCCTTGCTCCCTTCAGCCATCTGTCCCTTGGTCTTCCTCCTACCCCTTCACTTCCACATCCAACATCCTCCTGGGCATCCTTTCTCTCTCCATTCCTCTCCTCTTTCCTCCACACTCCTTGCTCCCTTCGGTCATCTGTCCCTTGGTCTTCCTCCTACCCCTCCACTTCCAACATCCTCCTGGAACATCTCCATTCTCCATTCTCCATTCCTCTCACATGGTCGTACTACTTCGGTCGTGCCTTCTCTATCCCTTTTACTCTCTCATTTATCATTTAATATAGGTATTTATATTAATAACATATATTATTATTAATAATATTTAAATGAAATATTTATAATATTAATACCACTGTATTGCTATTAGTATCGTTAATATAATAAATATTTCATTGTGTATCTCTCATATAAATGTATGGTTACATTAAATTTTTCCCCTAATATTAATTTCTTTTACCTTAACAATGATAATTATTTAAAACCATTAAATCACTATTTGAAGCTTATAATAACTATACATTTGTTAAACTGTGCAAAATAATGTTGATGATCGAATGACCTTCAGCAGTTACAGAACTTATTTGCTAACACGACTGAAATAAATTAATATGTACGCGTCTCGAATATAGATGGTATAGCCATAATCTAGGACAAAAAAAACTGTATCTAAGGTATAGTTCAAAAAATTATAAATAAATCTATAATATTTGGTCAAAACAGTGAAGAAATGTAGAGTACATCTTCGCTAAAGTAAGTGATATAAAGTAATACTTATACAAGGTAAAAAATAGACAAAGAAGAGAAAAAGTTTTTTTGAAAATAAAATAAAGAAAGAAAGGTAACTCGAGATTAAATTGTATTTCACTTGTTTGTTTTAGTTTAACGAAAGTAAACTCGTTTGTGTTCAATCACCTTTCGACGTTTCTCTAAACTTGATGCTGTGTTTGTTTTCGAATGAAATCTCTTCACTCTTATTTTTTTATTCCTCGTCAACCTACTATAACTTTTTTTTTAATGGTTCAATCCAAACAAGTCTTCGTTTCAAATCAAGACGTTTTGATGTTCTGATAAATTGGAATCTCTCTTTTTTTATGTTTATTGAACCGATAAATCAAATCTATATTATTTCATCCATCATGTCACTTTTTTTATGTTATGTTATTTCTAAAGTTTGTCATTGAAATTTTGATACCTGAGAAAAAACGTGAATCAGACTAATTTTATATTCCTGAATGTACTTTTTTATATCTTTACTTTCTTAGTATCTATCTGAAAAAAAATGGTCACGAATGTAATTTTTTTAGACCTAATTATTATGAAATGTAATTTTATTAGTGCTTAATAATTCACAATAAAAATGTTTTATAATTTCATTAGCACCAAGTTGACGTGTGTGAAGAAGGTTTATCGAGTTCTAGTCGAAGCAAATATTATTCACAAAATTCAAATAACTGATATTTTATAGAGTCATATCCTGGTTAAATATGATACAATTATAGTTTTAAATAAAATTAGTTCGCATTGTAAAGTACATTACATTAGTTTTGAAACCTAGTCCTATAAATTATCATGCATTAATGTAAGTTCAACATATTAACGCATTAATAGTTCACCTTGTCAAAGCTAGGCAGTAAAGTTGTGGTGATCATAATCTATTTCAATACGTAAATATATATATATATATGTGTGTGTCAACTTTTCAGGACAATATAAATATATATATATATATATAAAGTCTTGAAAAGTTAACACATTTGTTATGTATTATAGGATATACGAAAATATATGAGGCTGTTATTGGGAAAAAAAGTAGAGATTATTTTCCAGTCATTATGGTAATAATTAATAAGCATTTAATTTACCTTAAAAGAATTGTTATTAAAATATGTTAACATATTGTGGTATTTGTGTTGGTTTAAAGCCTTAACGATTATTTTTTTAAATTTGATTTGAGTTATTGAATCGAATAATTAAAAATTCGAATCAATATCAATATTATTGAAGCTTCGCACCACATACAGTTGGAGAATAAGATTCCAGATAGCTCAGTAGATAGAAATATCAGCGTACAAGACGACCAGAGATGTCGGAGTGGGATATATTTCTAGTTACACTATCATTCTATCCGAATGCCATTTGAAAACACGCGTTTGTTTAAATATTTCACTTAACTGCTATGTAATTTATAAAAGTGATTCCGTGATCTAGATCATTCGATCACAAAAACCAATTAACAAAGTTCGTTTTATAATAACATCAAATATCTAATTAAAACTTTCGAGGGCCAGAATACAACCACGCAACAAATAAGACTGAAAATAAACTCTCAAATATTATATGCTAGCGATCAAAATATGAGTTTAATGAGTAAAATATCCCAGTATCAAGTAAAAATTAATAGTAAGATGGCATTTAATGCTATATTTATTTAATTTTAGCACCACTTATATCCGATTGAGCTATACGCGTATGCACTAGTTTTTAAATATTTATTTCAACGTGGTTCATTGTATGTTCAGGATATATATATTAATCACGCTAATGATTTAGGGATGAGGAGGGTTGATTTTAGAGGAAGTGTATCAGCATTTACGAATAGAGAGGAATTGTGGAAAACCATTTTAGAAAAAACCTTAATACACCCGACTGGTATTCGAACCCCGATCTATTTGTAATCGGCAGTATAGTCCAACACCAGAGTGATGCCTTAGACCATGTGGCCCCCGAAGCAAGTCATACTGTACTATTAATTCACCAATGCTTTAGGGATGAGGAAGGTTTAATTTAGAGGAAGTGTACCCACATTTATATGGAGGTACAGAGGAATATACCCTCAGTTCACCAAACCGAGACTTGAAACTATGTCCCTCGATCATCGGCTTTCTAGTCTATTGTGAGAGTGACGCCATGGACTATTCAATCACCGATGTTGGTTTGAATCTTGTAACATGTATTTTTTCTTTTAGCACCGCGTCTATGACCTGTTAGGGTCACACGCTTATGTAATAATTATGCTAATGATTTTAAGGATTAGGAAGCTTTAATTAAGAGAAAGTGCATCCGTGTTTGCGTAGAAGGAGAGTGGAAAACATTTAGGTAAAACCACCCTCAGTAGACCTGACCAAGATTCGAACCCCGATCTCACAGTTTCCAGCAGGCCAGTCTAACACAAGAGTAACGCCTTAGACAATTAAACCACTAAAGCGGGTGATCTTGTTGTTAGTTTTATTTTCGTTGAACCAAATAGTACTATAATTTCGTCCTTGTTTGACATAATATTGTAATACTATTGTTGTTATCGCGCCTCTCTTTGGGCGTCGATCGAAGTACTATGTGATCAATCGCCCCGCTTCGGGCGTCGATTGATTCACTGCTGATTAATTCCCTGTTATTGCTGTGATGATTTTAGGTTGTCTTAAGCTCCGTGATCGAGCGCCTATCACCACTGTACGGAAAAGATACCGTTTAATCAGCTGTCTATAGCTCCGTGTTCGAGCACTAATTAAATCGGTATATTAATTTAATTAAAGAAAGAGAAATGTTGATGGCTGTTATTTCACACACGGTTTATTTAAATTACACCAGTAAATTACTTGCACATATTTCAATTAAATGTTTCTTATCACTGCAAACTTGTGATATTGAAGTGACTTATATTATAATGTGTTAGACTGTGACTGACTCGTGCGTGAGCGAGATCTCGGTGTAGATGTTTGGTCCCGGAGATCGTCCTCATGCCATAAACATACGCACAATGGTGTATATATGACATACCCCTTGCATTTTCTACCCTGGTCAACAATGTAAAGACTAACCAGTAGAAAGAGTCCTGGCGACAGGTTTTGTGAAGGCTAGCTTCTTATTGGTATAGAGAAATGGCGTCTTTTGCCAAATACTATGAAATTGTTTATTTTCACAAGAAACAACGCAGTAGATATTTTAACAAGAAAGATGGTATAAAAAATATATTTTAGGGGTGAAGTCCTTTTCAGATCATTTCTAAGAATCGCGTGTTTCTTCATGGATGAATCTTAAAAGGATACTCTACCTATATTACTTTAAAGAAAAATTACCTTCATCCATGACTTTTTACATAATCTAGATTAATTCAAATCAATACATTACAATATGACCCGAATCGGTGAACAAACGCGTCAGTTTCATATAATTTTATATGCCGATGACACTAAGGTCGGTGTATTGAAGTGATTTTTCCTAAACTATCTAATTTAACGCGAATAAGGGAGCATTTATTCTACCTTCTTTATCTCTAATCTCCTAATGTAAATATTCAGATAACAGAATAAAATGTATATTTAAAAAAATATCAAATTCAAAAACAAAATATATTCACTGCGATAATATATTTTAAGAAACTTTTCTATGTATTTATTTGTAGCACTAAAGTTTACTAGAAAAGAATCTTTACATAGCCAATAGCCAATGGATTATACTGAACTTACTAGTTTGAGATAGAAAATTTTACCTATCCATCTATGCTAGATTTAAATTGCTAATGAACGAACATATTTCAATTTTATCGATCAACTTCCGCATTTCACGTTCCCAGACTTACATAGAAGACATTGATTATATCTTTCCTTTATTTATAGTCTACCACTTAATTTAGATCTATAGACTACATGATTACATGGCATCGTATTACGTTGTGTTGAATCTAATAAATCTTTTAAACGCTAACAAGAAAGGAATAAATTCAATACATAATTAACGTTCAATTAATCAATTGAGCAGTGGAAAATATATTACTCAAACATTATCCTCATCAGCCACCCTCGCCATTTTTAGTTTATTAGCTAATATTACTAGCTTTATGTAAGGAAGCCTTATATATGACAACGATATTTATAAATATAAAATTTAGGAAAAATTCGTAGAACATTTTATGAATTGGAACACTACATATTTTCACAAATAAAAATAAGATTTAAGTAGACTCCAATATTTTACGAAAGCAAATATCCAATTTACCATTGACTCCCAAATCTTGAACTTAAATCCGAATCTTGAAAAATATTATGAACATAAGAGGAAATATAAATATAATGGAATAATATACAATACAAATAGTAACTAAATGTTAACATTCTTTCTTTTAATCTATTTATTATTAATAATAATAATATTTAGCACCGCGTCTTACTACCCGTTCGGGTTATACGCTTTTTAAGTACTAATTACTATAATGGATTAGGAATTGGGAAGGTTGAATTAGAGGAAGTGAATTCGCAATTGCGTGGAGGGAGAGTGGAAAACCATTTAGGAAAAAGCCACCCCCAGTTCACCCGACCGAGATTCCAACCTCGATCTCTCCGTCCTCAGCAGTCGAGCTCAACACGACAAGCGCGTTAGCCAACTACGCCACTGAGGCGGGTCATTTATTATTGAATTCATAAATTCAGTTAAGTGTTAAATTACTAAACTCGGGCCTGGTTGTTCATATAATCCTATAATTATAACTTGTTTTGAACCATCAATTAGCAATATTATAGCTCTAAGATAATATTGAAATTTTCTCGAATCCTCAAATCTCAAATATCCTTAAGGATTATAGGACATATCCCTAGTAAAAATATGTTTTTAACAAAGGTATGATCACTCAGTTACGGCTGATTTCCGCAGTTATAATCATTCAATCACCATTCTTCACCTTTCATATATACTTGCACTGACACAACCAAGGGGGAGGGGGGTGTTCAGGATTGAAACCCCCCAGACCTCGCTACCCACCTTCCTCTTTATCGTCGCTAAGGCTGTTGAGATCATACATGAGGAACTCTACAAATAAAGACAGAATTAATGAGCTTCATGTAAATACATCCAGAGGTGTCAGTTACAGACCTATGCGGAAAAATGCCAGAATTGGCCAGATCTGTATCAGTTCTGGCCAGATTTGATCTTTCCATATGTGGAGGATGAAATCTATGAACTTTCTATGAAGCCAAGAAAAATTAACATAGGACTAAAGTGAATTAGTTAATAAGTGATTTTGTGAGTTAAGAGTTACTGCAAGTTGCTTATTTGAATTTTCAGATTTTACCTCATGAAACAGTTTTATAACTCGAACTTCCAAAATACAATTTATTGAAACTTGCATGTTTGAATATTCTAACAGTATGCATGGATAAAAATGTGTTGTTAAAAACGGGAGCAGGCAAAGTGATAGACAACAAAGTGGTCGACACGAGAGGACAAAGTGGTAGACAGAAAACTGCTAGACACGAAGAAACGACACGGACCAAGTGATCGACACGAGCTGGACCATATGATAGACAACCAACTGGTAGACAAAATGAAAAAAATTATTTGGAAGGCTGGGTGGGTCAAGTGGCCGACACGACTTGGACCAACCGCTAGACAAGCTCAAGTATAGGAGTACAATGTAATAGACAACCAAGTGGTCGACACGAGAGGACCAACTGCTCAACAAACTTTGATATAATCCAGTTAAGAGTGGGCTAAGTGACAGAACAGTTAATTCAAATCCTAAATAACACTGTTTGCTAGGTCTAAGTATTGTTTGACCTCCTAAATAACACTATGCTAGGTCTA
>CABFVX010001688.1:67203-109386 GCA_902151425.1 Timema shepardi | reverse complement strand
ATAACTGTCCAAGAAAAAAAGAACAATTATGTTTCAAAATAATCATACAGAGAATACGTTCTATTGTTCATATTCATAAAAAAATAAAATAAAAAACGAACGGGTGTTTCTACAGTGTTTTTTTCTTTTTAAATTGATTTATCAAGAAAAATTGACACAAACAAGTCAGTGTGTTTTTTTTTTTTTTCGAAATATAAATTTTGGGGCCCGTATTGCTGATATTTTCGCAGAGTTTGGGGTCTGGTATCGATCAGGGGAAGCTTGCCCCGCTTTGCTGGGACCTAGGAGAGGAGAGTGTGTATGCGTGAAAGAGGGATAGAGATAGAGAGAGACTAGTCGAGTGAGTGGGAGGGAAGAGGTGGGAACCAAAGAGAAAGAGAAGAAGGGAAGACCCCCCCCCCTGCATATGGGAAAACTCCCGGGCCGATTCATGGCCATACGTCGCAACGCACAAACAAACACACACTTGAATACAATACGCTCGCCAGTAATGTAATTAATACCACTCAGGTTATCCCCCCTCGACCCCCTAACACCGCAAACTTATTGTTCGGGATTATGGTCCATGCTCTTCTACGATTCGATGCATATCGTGAAAGCCATGTTCATTGAATTTTGGGTGTGTGTGTGTGTTTGCTTTCGTAGTCGCTAGTTGTTGTCTTCCAAAACTAATTTTATCTTTAATTTACATTCATTTGTGGTCGTTTTTACACTATCTATAGGTTTACATAAATTATATTTAATTTTTAATAGCATTGCCATTATTTTTAACCTTTTTTTGTTGTTATAATTTATGTTGTTTTATTTTATTTGAGCTAACAAGTTTATTTGAGGGATGAATATATAATGCATTGATTACTACTTTGTCTATCAACTTAAAAGACAAATTAAAGTTAAAAAAATACCTACATCTAATTAGAAATTAAATAAATTCTCTTCTAATCACCTTACCTGTACTGATAACTACCCCTCGTTGGAGTTGCGCAGTTGTTCCACTAAAAATAAAATTAAAAAATACGCTGCTACTTTTTCACAACACTATATTTATTTTAATCTTCTTTCTTCTGCAATATATTTCCCTCTCTTTCTTTCTCTCGTGTTAATCTTGCATCTCACTCACTCACACACATCCCGTTCTCTCCGTCCCTGTCTCCGGTAACGGCGTCGTTTCTCCTGTCGGCGCTCAGCATCCCGGCGGCTTGCCCACTCACCCCCACGCGTGAGTCCAAGCGTCACTTGTTGTGGCCCGGCCAGTGTTCGATCACCCACTGCGGTGATCTGGCGTCGGGACGTCGAGGCTGGGAGAACACCGACGCTGTCAAGCGATGTTAGCGCCGCGCTACGGTCCCGCTTGATAACTAGCGTGTTGCTTTTGGCACTGTAAGGCTACCACGAGTTTCTTTAGCAAACTCTTGAATACAGTCTTTAGTCTAATATTATTTAAATATATATTATATATATAATATATTTTATATACATTATTACCTATTCAGGTTATACGCATATGTGCCAATTGTGCTAATGTGTTAGGTATGAGTACGGTTAAATTTATAAGAATTGTACCTGCATTTTCATGGAGGAAGAGTGGAAAATTGTTAAGAAAAAAACCTTCAGTACACTTAACCGGAACTCGAAACCCGATCTCCCCATCATCGGCAATCCAGTCTATTTCAAGCGTGACTATTTAGACCATGTAACCACTGAAGCGTGTTTAAATATTTATGTATGCACACATATGTATACATAACATATATAAACAACTATGCACTATATAAAGGGTTATCATAAATAGATAAACAGAAATGAAATTTTAGTGTTTCCATTTAAAACGCTTAAATAATAAAATACATAAATACATATTGATGACAGCATTTTAAATAACAAACATTAATTTCAAATTGAATCTATAATCTTATAAGTAATTTTCAAACATAATAAATAGTCTGTTAGGTGGAAAATATATAGTCCCTATATAGTCAAAGCTATTAAATTACGTGATTATTTGTTTCAGTTTTATTTGACCTCCAAGCCCAACGTTTAGAGAAACGAACTACCATTTGGGTAGACCATCGTTTGATTCCAGGCTTGTGTAGATTCTTTCTAGTAAATCATTTTAAAATATGGTCTTGAGTGGTTTTAACCTTAGATGAGCTACAATAGCTTATGTTATAGATATCTAGGACTTGTAAAAAAAACATAAAAAGGCCCTAACAATCGCATTACACACATTTCTTTTTTTAAACAGACTACTACATATAAAATTAGATTTATTTTCACATAAAATAGAGTAAAATTTAAAAATCGTCATAAAACTTTAGGTAAAAAATAGCCCCCACGTTAAAATAAATATGATATTTAAAAAATAGTTTTGATGTAAAATAATTATCTATTTTGTATTAAACTTAATCAATGTGTGTTTACTTTCAAGTAGCTTTGACTTTAAATCTAATACTATTCCAAACTTATTAGCCCAATCGATACATTATTAAGCAACTGATGATTTATGTTTTTAAGTTGAACACTCTTAAATATTGAAAGTTTTTTTTAAAGTCCAATTTTATAACAATAGCCAACCCTCAGTCTTGAATTAACAATAATTGTAAAAGGTCGTGGTTTGAATCTCTATGGGCTATAAAATTTATTCAGTACGTGTTGTTAAAGAAAACCAAGTAAAGCATGGGAGAGACAGCTTTGAAAAACAAGAAATTTTTAAGTGGCGTTTAAATATGTTGGTTCAACCCTAACCCTTCTTAACGTTCTCGCCCTATCCCTCAAGGTCAATATGCGACCACGAATGATGATGTATTACGAATGTAGTTGCACCTTGAAACCAGACACGGGATCAAGTAGATTGTGTTAGGTCACGTCAAGGTTTGTTGTACGGCCCTTTACGGCATGGCGAGGGAGGTAAGTAGAATAGGGGAGGAGGGCAGTAATATACGAATATATCCTGTGGCCACGGTAATAAGGCGGGGTTAAAATGCAAGCAAATTATGTTTTGGCCTCAACAATATATTTAAAGTTATTTAACGTACACTCTCTGAATCGGCTGATTATATTGGTACACGTCTTACTAACTAAAACCTAGAACAGACACAACACTGAGCATCCAGACCATTAATCCATCAAAAGAGGAACCGACATATAACTAATGATATTTCATTGTCTAGCCAAGAATAGAACCCAGGACTCTTAACTCAATAGACGTTCTACCGACTGAGCTAAGGTATCGGTATACTTTCAATAGAAGCAATGTCTAACCTATATTGTTACTTTTTAAACATTGGTTCGACGTATGCATAATATATTAAACTAGCTTAATGGTTGCCAACCTGTGACGTCACGTCCGGTCAAGATAGGAGTTCTCATGTTAATGAATTTACCTTTTACTTAGCAGGTTTTAAAGATATGACGTTGAAACAAAAACCATAAGTTCTTAAATAATTCTAAAAATAGTCCTACAGTGTCACAAAATTACTATTTGTATCTTTAAGTAGTTTTTGTAAAAGTATTTTTTATAAATCTTCCACAAACTAGACTATTTGACTTGTTCACTAAAATGGCTTGTAGGAGTCTTCCTGCTAGGATGTAGATTAAAAATGTCCGTGGTAGCAAATGGCTATCTAGAATAGGAATTAATAAAAAGGTAAAACTAAAAAGCAAGTCAATGTTTCAAATCACATTTATCAAAGTGACTGTGTAAACTCGTCAGAGGAAGAGGAAAAGGGTTATCAGCCCATAGACAAGAGCCCTCTCAGGGCGATCTTATCATTTTATTTTCTCACTTTCTATCTCGTACATTGACGTGTGATAGTGCTTAGACTGCTCAGGTGCGTCAAATTAAGATGCAACCCGCCTCGCATAATAGCTTCGAAATCCCCAATTAGGCAACGTCGTTAAGTTGCGGTTAATCCAAACGGGCAGTAGTTCGTGATGTGCGCGCACACACACACACAAAGCTAAATTATGAAAATAAAATAGATATAAGACTTTTTAAAGAATTTTTTTAAGCAACAATTTTGGTAGAAGATGAGAAACCCTATTTTTGTAAATAAAACAACTTTGTTTGGGGTAAGATATAGTTTCTCCTGGTTCAGAGTTTGTCACACCAACGTATATCTAACTCTATCAGTAATCCAACCATTAACATTCCTGGCGTCACTCATTATTCGGACATCAGTCAATCGCCCATTCGACCTGAACTACTTGTATTTGTTAATGGTAGAGAAAAACTTGAATACTTATACGTGTGGCTTTATAGATGTGTTGTAACTTAAGGCTGTGCCTATCAGATTTAAACTATTTTTAGCATTTTATTGTTGTGTTTCTGAAATTATTAACAGTTCATAGCTCGTAAAAAACATTTTTAGGGACCCTCCACGATATTTGCATTGTTAAATAAAAATGTTTCACACATTGATTGAAGTTATAGAGAGGTCTTTGGTGGACCCATGAAAATAACGTGGAAGGAATTTCAGAAATATTGGTTCTAGAACTATGAATTGTAAGTTTCATGAATTTTACCACAAAACATAAAATATACGATGATACTGTAAAAATTAAATCAAAAGAGGCAGGACCAGCCTCAATACAACTCTAATGTTTTGAGAGGTATTCGTTTGTCCACTGTAGCTTTGACCTTCACTGAAAGTTAAAAAGTAATCTGTATTCATCTGTTTGCAAACAAATGCTGTAATTTTCTCACAGGCGATGTAAACTGACTTCATTTTTGAAAATAATAGAATATAATTGCGACGTGAATGAATATGGAATAGTTTTTTTTTGTATTTATTTTTTTAGTGTTCCACGTCTTACTCCCCATCTGAAATAGTCGGATATTTACTTTAATGAATGATTAAGGAAGTTGAATTCAAAGGATATCTACCAGCTTTTACGAAAAGAAAGATATTGGGACGACATTTTTAAAAAAATTGACCAGAATTCGAAATAAAGCCTTCCCATAGCCGGAAAATTAGATGAGAAAAAGCTTGCGTCTTTATATATGAGTTTGCCAGCTAGTATGTTCTTTTCTTAGCTTCCTATACTTAAGAATAGGCCAAAATTATCGTAATCAGGTGTTGACCTGTTTACATATGACACATGCTCACAAACATTTTTAAGGAGTGTGTAATTTATTAAGAAACAGTTTTTGTAGAATGAATAGAACATGTCAAAACTTTTGGGTATTGGACGTTGGTTATTCTAGTATACCACAAAATCAAAAGTATGGGATACCTTTTTTGATCCCTCATTTTAAGATTATTTTTTTAAAAAAAACTACTAGTATAATACTCCAAAATATAATCCGTTGACTTGTTATACTTTACTTGCGATTCTTATTCCATGTGTTGGTGTCCATATGTCATTCTAGCACGCATGTATGTTTTCCTGGTCACAACATAAAAGACCGGAAGCATAACGCCTAACGCGTAGATAGCATTGTGCGCCCGCCAGCTTTTGTTTAGGCAAACCGTTTGCTTTACTTGTTCGATAAGATGCTAGTAGTGTAAGATGTTACTACCACAAACTGTAGCTGGGACAAACTCTCCGGAGATAAAAAGTTTCGCCATTGTAGTTTTGATATTAAATGGTCACAAATGAAATCGTTTAAAAAGGTAAGATGTTACGAAAGAAGAATTAATTTTTGATCTTTCAGAAAATTTTCGTTAGAGCGTTTCTCACTTTATTAAGTTTAGTGTTAATTCGTTATAAATTCCTTAAGTTTATTTGTTAATTATCACGTACAAGCTATATAAAAATATATCTTATTTATGATTAACTTATATATATATATTAAAGCGTAATACACAACCAAACTATTTTAAAACCGTGGTCATACTAAGAATAATACGTCATTTACTAATGAAGAGCCGCCATCGCAGTGGGGAAATGTCCCAAAGCCATTCATATCCAACCCACATGTGTCTGTCAGCTTCGTCTTCCTTGCTTATCTTCGCACGGAAGCTGACTGTCTCACAGCCTCAAACCCGCCACGCCATGCAAATACAGATGTTTTTATCCTTAACATCTCACATACAACTCTTCATACATTATCATCGGATACTTTCATGTCTGACTACTCCCCTCACCCTTATTCCCGTACCACTGGTCTCCTACCAACTTCCTACGTCCATAAAGTTTGCCCACACTGTGGTTTGTCAAAGAAACCACAAGTAAAGTTATGGAAAGTTTTTGGAGGGGTAAACATATAATTTCGGTTGTGGGTGGGAGACGATGTTTAATGTGTGAGTATGTTTCAGGATATTTACATCCCTTTTGTAGTCTTAGAGACTAGAAGTTGATTATGTTGAAAGAAATATTTAAGGCAATTGGCCCTTTTCATTTGGCGTGGAAACGCAAAGCCATGAGAACAAACGGTTATCTTCAAGAATTTTTATTTTTTTGCAATTTTCTTTTCGGAAACGGTTTGTTCAAGAATAGAAGAATGTTGATTAAGCTATACTTTTTATACACACACCAACTCTATAATTTTAACAGTGATCAGATATCGATAAAATTGACATTTTTAAATGGAAAACTTACGACTTCATAACAACAACAAAAAAGAAAATGTAACAATTTATAAATATTAATACATTATCTTTAGAAGGGTTTATGAAAAGATTAACATAAACATTTCACACGTTCTCTGGAAAACTTATATTTCCAAACGTATGTTTTTCCCGAAAGATCTGTTCGGTAGCAAGCGCCATCTATGGTTTCCATGATCCATCTGTTTTTGTCGGTGCGTAAGGATACTTTGGTGGGTTGTGAAGCCACGCCACACCTTTCACCCTCCCGCCCACAATCCTGCAAAAAAAAAGTTCTAGACCTGCACACGACAGGGCCAAGGGCCTTAAAATGGAAGTACTTCTAAAAAAAAAGCATGCTCCATAGTGTTTTTAATTGTTATTCTATAAATCATATTGGTGACGTGTTGCTGTATTTTTCCCATGCACTTAACAAACTTTGTTTGTTACTACTGGTATTCTCCCTTATACAGTAAATAGTCACTTAAAATGTCCTATCTGAGGCATGAACATGGGTTGGTTGCTGTGTTCATTTGTATTGGGCCAGCTAACATAACTAAAGCACGTATAGCCACACGGATAGTACCTAACTAAGTATAATATAGCATCGTGGTGCGGAGATTCGAAATAGTTGAGTAATAAAATTAAAACAAACATGATTTTTAAAAATATTCTAAATGAGACAATCATGGTCCTGATGATCTTGGATATAAAAACATAATTTTACATTAATTATATTTGAATGTATATTCTATTGGTCGAATGATCTAAGGCACCAAAGAGACTGGACTGCCAATGACGAGGAGATTGAGGCTCAAACCCCTTTTGGGTTTACCGAGAGAGGTTTTTCATATGTAGTTTTCCACTGTCACCACACAAATACGGGTGCACTTCCTCAAAATTCTACCTTCTTCATACCTAAAACAATAGCGTTATATATATATAACCCAAACTGTTAGTAAGCCACGGTGTTTAAAAATATAGTGCTAATCGTCTTCAATGGCGACATACAGTATTTTAATATAGTTTAGTAATGATTAAACTTTGAAATTATATATATATATATATATATATATTAGTAGAGCATAGATGGTAGTTTAAAATATAATGGTAAGAAATTAATGGTACATTGAATAAACTGTAAAATGAATTACACCACATTATAACCCATTTAATGTATCCCCCATCTACGGTGGGAGTGAAGATTATACTTGGTGGAAGGTCATTTATTGCAAACATTGACTGAAAGTAACTAATGTCAACCTATTTGGAAATTATTATTATTATTATTTTAGTAATAGACCTACTATACTATTGGTGAGCTTGTGGTCTAGGGGTAAAGTGTCGGACTTCTGTGCTGAGGGTCCGGGGTTCAATCCTCGGTCCCAGTACAGATTTATCTGATTGCCCAACCCTTCCTTCACCTCTGACAAGACGTGTATTAATAACAACTTGTGAATGTGTGGAATGCCAGGCCTCCACCGTGGTTCGGATTCCACGTTAAACTGTAGGTCCTCCATTTCATCTCAAATAACCCTACCATTACACATTAGCGTAAGTGCGTACAACCCGAACGGGTAGGAAGACGCGGTGCTAATAATTATAATACTATATAATCTACAGTTATTTCCGAATAGGTTGACCTAAGCCCCTTTAAACCAATTTTCGCAATAGATTAATAATCTTCTGCTTACTGTCACTTGGCCCCTCTCTTACTCTTAATAGGGTATAGATAACGTAATATCGTAGAAAGAAAGCCCAACTATATTGCTGAGTCTATCATAACAAATTTTGAAACTGGTTCAGATTTGATAGGCAATACAAAAAAAAATGTGAAGACAGAAAAAAATATTTTTTTCATGTATTCGTACGTCAAGTCAAGCAGTGTCGATTCTTAAAGTAGTAGCCAAAACATGTGTACATGAACATTTAGTAGTTTATTCCCGGCATGGCCGAAAATTTATCATTAATGAAGATTAAGGTTAACCTTTTCACATTGATAAAGTTATGACCGGGGACTGGATGTTGTGTCTGTCCTAGTCTCAAGATAGATTATAAGGCATATAAAGCTACTAGAGGCCTATCAAGGCGGTAGTGGGAAAATATATGTCTTAAATAAAAAAACTGACACAGGCCATAGACTGTAAACAGTATGGATGTAGATTGTGTTTTGTAATCACTAACGAACATTACTACGTGTGAAAACAGTTTTTGTTTGTATTTATATAAAGGCCCAATAAGTGAGAGGGGTGTTATATAAACGGTTCATGATGGTTTGCACAGTACATTTGAGAAAATGACGTCAGTAAGTCACCTACAGATGGTGGTGGAAAAAAAACTCTTATCTTTAAATAAATGCAGTTATCGTCAGGTTGCTTAGGTAGCGCTTGTATTGCTTCCACGAAAAAACGATCCCTAGACATCGTCTCGTTTATTGATGGGACAGTGTTCTACCCCTGTCAACCCCTGTAACCACACCTACTACGGATATAAACACTCGTTACACGATTGTTTCCCCTGGTAAACACCCTTCTGTCTGGTGTGTTGGGTGAGCCTTTATTTACAAACTACTCTAACACACTGCACTGCATTTACAAACATATGTGTAAAGTGAAAAGAAAAACTCAGCAGTTTTATAGATTTCTTGTTTTTATTACTTTTTGACTTTGCTATGGAAGGCTTGGTGCTAAAATATGTCTGAAATACATGGCTGTGTAGTAATAAAAATTGTTTATGTGCGAGTGAGTGAATGTAGTATATGACTTTCCATTGTAAGTTGTTTTTTTCTTTTATATTAGGATTTTATTGGTTTGGATGGAAAATATTTGTTTATCTGTTTAACAGATCTATCGTTTTACTTTATTACGATATGTCATTTAAATATGGTACTATCTTGAGACATCTAAACTAAATAAAAATGAGTCATAGTTAGCTATATTTATTAATTATAATTTTGGCCACTACGTTTTACTAACTATCTGGGATATTCGCATATTTTCAACTAATTAGATAATACTCAGGAGAGTATAGTGTTTTATAATAAATGTACATATTAGTGTGAATGGAATGTGTGTAACCATTTATGTAAAACCACCCCGATGTACCACAGTGGGAATCGAACGCCAACCTCTCCACCCCAGGGAGCCAGAATAAACCAGATTGACGTATTTCTCCGCATACCCATATTTTCTAGTGTATACATAATTTAGGTTTGCATATTAACCCGAAGTAGATTTTAAATATAAATATAATAATATATATATATATAATTAGAGAGAGAGAGAGAACTTAATTATTCTATATAATTACTAGGATATCCCAAGTTCCATTAAAAACCCTTATTAAAAAAGTATAATTAAAATGTATTGTATTTACTCTCCTGTGTTTTATTGTGACGGGTTAATAACCTAAAAACTAATTTAACCTAGGATGGCAACGCCTTCATTTAGATGAGCTATGGTGACGGGGATTTTAATAATTTGGTATTCGCATGCTCTAATGTGCTACCCTAATATTAGTCTAGACTGCTGAAGACGGGTAGATCGGGGTTCTATCCCAGTCGGGTGCACTGAGGTATATTCCCCTCAATGGTTTTACATTCTCCTTCCACGCGAATGCCGATGAACTTCCTCTAAATTAAACCTCCTGACGCATTAGTGTAATTAGTGCATAAGCCTATCACCCGAATAGGTAGTAAGACAAGATCTCTCTCTCTTTAGATATATTTATTATCTAAACATATAATATAATACTAACATAGCTTAGCGCCTGAAACTGAACCAAGGCTTTCTAACCATAAGAGCTCTGGTAGCTATAGCCCAACTTTTATGAGAAGGGCCTTATGTTTCAGCTAAAAGAGATACCATATATGCTTTCACGTATTCATACGTCATGTCATGGTTATTTGCAGCTGCCACTTTTGATATATATTATCAGTACATATAAAAATAACGCTAGTAAAACAGTAAATACATAGTCCGACCTTTAAATGACATCTAATGAAAATTAGTAATGAAAATTTAACGTAATCACTAGATCCTTGATTTTCTCAACAGGTTGATTAAATAGAGATTCTCCGTTCCCGCCTTGTTGGATGACTAAGAGATATTTCAGGAATTCCTTCTCAAGACACTCCAAGGACCTTATTGAGAGAGAAGCAAGCAAAACATTTCCACAACTACGTTAAATTCACCTTGTCATGGAACATATTGATTAGTATATTCGTTAGAATCCCATTCTAGCTATATGATTACAAACCAATATTATGTTATTTTTTTGTGTGGATTGTATTTTATTAACCCTCCTAGCTTTCCACCCATTGACATCAATGGAGTGGATCTGAGTTGAAATATAAAATTATTATTAAATGTATACGGATTAATTATAAAATCCAACTTTTGGCACACCTGCCCAGGATTCGTAATCTGACCCACTCGCTAAAAGCAAACTAAACAGGATTATATTTGCCCATTTTTATACGTGTTCGACTATGTGCTTTATGCTTTCAGTAAATAATAGAAAAATCAGTCATTTGAATTTCATAATTAGAGCAGTCAATATAAAATTATTATTAATATTAGTACCATGTCTTACTACCCGTTTGGGTTGTACGCACTTATGCTAATGTGTGATTGTAGGGTGACTGTGATATGAAATGGAGGACCTACAGTTTAATGTGGGATCCGAACCATGGTGGAGGCCTGGTATGCCAACCATTCACATGTTGTGTCAATTTTTAAAAAAATCTGTCTTTTTTTAGCTCAGATGTATATATATTAGTTTAGCACCGCGTCTTACTACCCGTTCGGGTTAGACGCTTAAAGAACTAATTACTCTAATGGATTAGGAATTGGGGAGGTTAAATTAGAGTAAGTGAACCCACATTTGAATGGAGGGAGAGTGGAAAACCATCTAGGAAAAACCACCCCCAGTTCACCCGACCGAGATTCGAAACTTGATCTCCCCGTCCTCAGCAGTCGAGTTCAACACGACAAGCACGTTAGCCAACTACGCCACCGAGGCGGGTAGCTCAGATGTAGTTAATGTATTTTTAGCTCCGCGTCTTACCTATACTTACTAACTACGCTCATGTGTCAGAGATGAGTAAGGTTGAATTTAGAGTCTGTGTATTCACATTTGCGTGGAGGGAGAGATGAAAACCGTTTAATGAAAAGTAGCCTTAGTATAACCAACCAGGTATTGAATCTCGACCACGATAGTTACACCTTAGTTCATGTACACACAGAAATTGTTAGGTAGTCTATATTAAAACGATTCAAATTAACGACCGCTTCGATGGTCACACAGTCTAAGGTAGACATGGCCAACCTTTCCCCATACTGAAGGGTGCACATGTTTGTGGAGAATTTGCTGGAGGCCATAGATGAGATTTATAATACCTAATTCCCAATTAGAGTACACAAATACACACACCTACGCCATCCATACATTACACAAGTAACATTATAAGTAATTTACGTTTGGAAGCTACATATAAGTTATCGAGCATTTTCGTCAGATACACGAGCCTAATTTGTTTATTTATGCAATTTGAGGTATTTCAATTTCAGATAATGGGCCGCACGAAACTAACCCACGGCTCACGGTCCACGGGTTGGACATGTCTTGTCTAGGTTTATATTTTGGAATAGTGGTATACTTTGACATATGTGATGGAAGGTAGGCATAGTGCACTTAGAGGGGCTTCCCACGTGTGGTTATCCCATCCCTCTCTCCACTAATTGGTCTGCACTTTCTCCAAACCATATTTCTCTTACCCACCCAATGAGCTAAAATGTTATTGACTATGTATTTAAACATAAGAATTATAAATAAATGTTACGACACAATCTTATATACGTTCTAATTTTGTCAATTATATTTTTAAATAATATTCAAATCTCTATAATCAGTAAACTACCCTTAAATGAGTTTTTCTCCTAAAAAAAGTTTAAAGTAGGCCTACTATTTATCATGTAAAGCCCTGCCCAGATGTCCATTTTTAATTAAATTGTTATAGCCATATTTTAAATAATTTGAATTGTTTTTAAATAAGTCACCAAAAGCAGACCTTAATGTTAAGAGTTATTATTAAAATCACAATATCCCCACTAGCTATTATCAAATAACATCAAGATATTGATTTTGAATTTTTTTAAATTGGTTTTTCCCCAAGTACAGCTAAACATAGGGAAATAAAGAATATATGTATGTATATGTATGTATGTATGTATATATATGTATATGTATGTGTATGTAAATGTATGTATATATATGTATACATATACAACGTGTATCTAAAACATTGCATCAAACTTTGGCAGGCTATTCCTTGGGTGAAAATAGAATAATTCACATCAGCAACCTAGGGTCCATCTTAAATATTAAGGTTGGTATTCACCCCCTAAAGATAGAGCTATAAAGGACTGTTGTGTGAAATATTATGAAAACTATTTACGATATTACAACGAATCTTTGCATACTACTTATTGAAACCTTGATAATTAATAAACTAATGAAAGTGGTGAGATGATCTGGGATGAAAGCAATATAAAAGAGCAATGGAGGGAGAATTTGAGCATTTTCATGGCGGAAACGTAGATAAAGCAACGGAAAATGGTATGATGGGTGAAATAATTAACTAGGCTGAAGTTTTAATAGCTATTAAAGTGTTAAAGAATGGCAAAGCTGCTAGAATAGATGGAATTACAAGTTAAGTGTGGTGGGTGGCATGGCACTGCTTACCAGATTGTATGAGTTGCTCAATGTGTGTGCTGGGATCTCGAATGTTCCTAGTGTATGGAAGAATGAATGCTATCATTGTTTCTTTGTATAAAGGCAGTAAGAGTCAATGTAAGAATTATTGGGCAGAAAGTTTGTTGAGCATTCCAGGTAAAGTCTTTGAAAGAGTATTAATTGAGAGGGTGCTTGAAAAACTGCGGACAAGGTTTGGGGGGTGCAATGCGGTTTGATGCCAGGTAGAGATTGCCTAGACTAGATATTTGCCTTTCAACAATTGATTGAGAAATGTATGGAATTAAGGAAGAAAGTTTATTGTGCATTCGTTGATCTGGAGAAAGCAAACGAAAGCATATAAGTATGTTATGAAATATTCTGAGACAATATGGTGTGGATGCATGTAGTTGGTGTATGATGGAAGTAGATTGTTCGTTAGGGTGGATGGAGCTTAGAGGGAATGGTTTGACCTTTGACAGGGTGTTAGACAAGGTTGTTTTATGCGTCCATGGTTGTTTAATGTATTCATGGTTAAATGAATAAGGGGCGCTCTTGTAGATGCTGTTGATGTACAAATGGACCATGTAAATAAGAGAGTGCTGATAAATGCAGATGTTACCGTGATAATAGCTGAGAATGAAAGTGACTTACAGAACGCATTCAATCGTTTGAATCGGGTGACAGGCAGAATGGATCTTCGTATACATGTCTCTAAAACTAAGGGGATAATTTTCGATAAGGACGTATCAAGAAATGATTGTCAGTTTAGTATAAATGAAAAACTGTTAGAATAAGTGGGTGCTTTTGTGTATCTGGGCAGAATTTTTGATAAAAATAGAAGAATGGATGGTGAAATCGACAGGCGTGTGAATGCTTCTCGGAGATTAGTTAGATGTATGTGGACTATTTCATAGAATGAAGTAGTATTGAAAGAGGCAAAGATGGAATTATATAAAATGTGATGATGCCAACATTGATTAGTGGATATGAGGCGTGGGTTTGTCAGGAGAAACACAAAAGCAAGGTGAATCTGGAAGGAATGAGATATCTAATAAATGTAAGGGGGAAAACTCGTATGGACCTAGTCAGTGATGAATTGATCCGGAAGGAGTGCGGTTCCAAAGGGAATTCTATAGGTCAATGTGAAAGAAGCATCTTACGTTGGTTTGGGCATGTTGAGAGGATGATTGTGGATAGTGACGAAACAAATACATGAAGATAGTGGGTTTGTATCAAACGTAAGGGGTAACCTATGTAATACGTGGCTAACTTTTGTAGACAAAAGTAGGAAAAAGAGAACCATTAAGAGTTTTAAGAACAAAAGAGCATACATGACTCGGTGTATGTATGTTGATGAAGTGAAGGGAGTACGCAAGGATAAAGAAATATTGATAAAGTTAGTAAGGATGGATTAAATACGGAGTGGTTTTTGAATTATGTGCACAGTTTTTTTCCTACCCCGTAAGGGAACGGCGTGATTAGGTATATATACGAGTATTTAAGAGAAAGTAAAAAATCTTATACCCACATTATGTTAAAATACTTTACGAGTCTATTTAAGCTAAACAATAAACAACTAACGTTATCTATTAATTCATTTTTTATTGTACTCATAATATAAATTTAATTTTTTTTTAAATAAAACATACTATAGATCGTATATAATAAAAATAAATTTTAATTGTATTTGGAAATATTTACTCATCACACAACACGCACAAAATCAAAATTCTTTTGTTTCAATATATCCCTCCATTGATACTGAGTCCAATGAGCTGAAACACAGCGATGAAGACAGAGAAAAGCTTCAGGAAAGATAACGTGTTTTTGTTTTCTCAAATTGGCTATAAAAAACAAAAAAACTACCCCCACAGTGTTTTTAAACCCTATATAACTGGGTATTTCTTAAGGAAACTTGGATTTTTATGTAGATAGTTCTTTGCTTATCTTAAATAAATTTTGTTGATTTATAAACAGTGAATACTAATTTTGCTCTCATACAGATACAACTAAAATAGGTCAAAGAAAATAATAATTTTAGATATACACCACAAATAAAACTTTTACTACTATAGAAGTGAGATATAATATATATTGATAAAATATAAGGAAAAATTCTATTTTTTAAAATAAACCCCTGTCATGAAAAAATCCAAAACATCGTAAAAGAAATTATTACGAATTTAAAAAATGTGTTTTACCACATTAACCAAATGACACTTCTTTTAAATATTAAATTCCAGAAAATAAAAAAGTATTAATTATTTAAAGTACAAATATAATTTGAATTAAAATTTATAATAGAATTTAACAGTGAGAGTCCAAACTATATAAACAAATAATTTAATTTATGATGATAAGTTATTTTAAAATATGTTTATAAAAAACAAAATAATATATTAACTATATAATTGTCCATAAAATATATAATTTAGAAAAATAGAATAAGAACTATTTATATCAAGCCTGGATTTCTTTTTAATTTTTGCTGAAGGACCACATTGTAAGTTCAAAATATACGAATGGACCGCCAAATAGAATATTAGTTTTCAGTGAATGCAATTATTTTTTAAAAAAGAAGAAAATAATATAGACAACAGAAAAAAGGACGACATAATATATACTAAATGAATACTTTTCCAATACAACATAGCTTAATGAATGTATTATTTTGTACCCTTCATCATTTCTTTAATGTCAGGTGTAAATTTAGTGGTTGAGATTCTTAAAACTGCTTATCAAATGCTCATTGATGTGTTGAATAGAAGTCGTATAATTTTCGATGAAATTATTTTTTATTTTGGTAATTTTAACACACACACATTTTGTTGTAGATAAACAATTATAGTCTGCTTAAAAATAGGTGATGGCCCGCATGCGGTTCGTGGACTGTAAATTATCCAAGGCTTTTATAAACCATGTTTATTCCTTTTCGACTTCTTTCCATTTTGTAAGTCACATTGAAAATATTTAATTTTTCGCCGGTTTCATATGTGCCACACACTCAAGCAAATAGTTACGTGGGATGCACGCATTTTTCTCGGAATCGCCGTGAGATGAGTCACGATGTTACTTCTTAAACATAACTGATATGCGGGCAGTATGGCAGGTGACTATGAAAGGCGTCATCGGATCTTTAAAAGTGACCTGGAAAACTGAAATTTCAGGGAATTTTAATATGGGATGGTAGGAAAAGCAAGATAAGGAAATTGAGTGTTTTTACAGTTTTACATTGACTTTTTTTTTAGCAAAATAAATAAAATATGACTTAAGTATATAAGTTTTGTTTAAGGTAAAGCTTTAAGGAATGAGAGAAAATGGCAGTGTTTTTGCAGTTTTTATATTAAAACACTTTTAGGCCAAAATAAATAAAATACTGCTTCAATAGAAACATAAGGTTTATTTTTTTCACATGATGATATCAACCGTTCTTAAATATCTGTCAGGGTGGCCTGGTGGTCTAGGGGTAAGGTGTAAGACTTTTGAGCTGGGTGTCTGAGGCTCAATCCTCGGTCCCGGCACAGATTTATCTGATTACCAAACCCTTCTTTCACCTCTGACAAGACGTGTATTAATCACATCTTGTGAATGTGGGGAATTCCAGGCCTCCACAGTGGTTCGGATTCCACGTTAAACTGTAGGTCCTCCATTTCATTTCACAATCACCCTACCATTACACATTAGCGTCTACCATTACACATTAGCGTAAGTGCGTATAACCCGAACGGGTAGTAAGACGCGGTGCTAATAATAATAATAATAATTAAATATCTATCGGTGTACAAACTGAATGGGTAGTAAGATACGGTGCTTAAAAAAATATTTCATGAACATTACGGTATTAGATGAGAAACATTTTGTAACACTTGTTGACTGGCCACTGATAGAATTGGCGCAGTTTGTAAGGTATTACATTTACATACATGTTATAATTGAAAGAACAAAGATTGAATAACATAAAGATTTATTGATAGAAAAAACAACAATTAAATACGAATGGCTTACAATAATATAGTCGAAATCAAGATAGGATTTAGATCCAATTAGATAGCCATGAGAAAGGCGACAGGGTCTAACAGGGTTGCGCAGTCGGCAGGCCACTGGTAAAAGTAAATTCTATAAAGTATAATTATTCAATTATTACTAACAGAAAAATTTATGGCAAGGAATACATATAACTTAGAATCAGGCTGTGCTTGATGGGGCCTTCTAAATATTACTCAGTACACACTGTTAATAACAGCAGTTGATGGCTAAGAAAACAGGCGTCATTAAAGGTACTATGGCTGGTCACATTCCCCTTTGGTACTGCCACGGCATTCAATAGTACATAATACTCTAGAGGCATGAGATTTAAGAGCTACACAAAAAATAGAAATCTTTGAAAGGTATAGGTTGAAGTGTATTATTTGCGTGGACCCCACTACGACTCTAGTGCAGTTCCCTAGGTTGCGCACCGAAGCTAATACTGCAAACGAAGAGAGGTACTTAGACCAACTTACAACACTGGTATTTGTCAACTGAATAGTAATAAGGTAAACAAACCAGACAACCTGGGACTAGCCATCTTTTCTTGAGCTGATGCTCACGCCGTACAAGGTGTCATGACAAATGTTTTAACAAACTATTAAAGGAACTAGTGGAATATTACAAGTTAGTTATTACGGCATAATAACTTATCCACGCTATCTGCGTCGGAGGCATAAACAAATCTTGACAGAGATTTCTGTACGTAATTACCATATTTGAAAAACCAAAATGAACTATAGGACGCGTCCGGCATTCTAATGGATACAATTTTTTAAAACACAAATCAACAGAAACTTGAGTTAACACGTCAATAAGATTTGAACATAAACAAAGGTCATCTAGACCTACTATCCAAAGAAAATTCGTCTCCGACACTATAAAAACTAAAGGGGGGCAAAACAAAAAAGTCATAAGGACTCGTCGTGGATTACGGTAGAATACTTAATAAAACCTTGAAGTCTGTGGTTCCATTCTTGACTGCGATGAGTCCCACGGCCTTGACTTCGTAGGCGGTTACTGAATAACGGTGATCCCGTCTAAGGTGGCGGTGTACCCAACGCCTTCATCTTCATCGTTGTGACGAACGTGGAGTCCTTCCTTCAATGCAGAGATACAGTAAATGGCTATATGGTGTGCTGGGACGCGACCCCTTATATAGTCCTCAACCTGATACGAAAGGAAGAAAGTAGAAAGGATGATGAACATGAGAACATAGAAAAGGAGAACTACGGAGGAAGGCAGGAAGAAAGAGAGAAACAACAAGAAAAATCCACACGCGGAAAAGCTTCCCTGGTTTACCACCAGGTTCGTTGGTGTGCCGCAGGTCTTTGCGTCGAAGCCTGAGCGCTTCTTTTCTTCCAAGAGAACTAGACATGAGAACACGTGGAGCCATTATTATAGAACAGTTTCATTGAGCTTCATATGTGGGAGAAAAGAATCAGCAGACATCCAAAGGATGTGAGTACTCAGCAAGGCATACTATTTAGAAATATATCTGTTTAAGTTATGTTATTCAGGATCCATTATTATTTTAATAATATTTGGTGATATAGATGTAGTTTACTATCTTTTTCATGTTGACCACATGGTCGGCGTAAGTAAATCTTTTTTTGGGCTTTATCCAATGATAGAAGCAATGCGTTAAAGTAATGTTATTCATATAACTATGTCAATATTAATTCTCTTCTTTGATATCTACTCCCATATTTAACAAAAGTCAGTATTTTTTACCATCCACGTGCTTGAATGCTTGAAGGTAGGGAGAAACGTAGATTTGTTAGACCGTATCTTCAGAGTAGAGTCAATTAAATATGCGAATATAGTTTATTTCTTGCCTAATTAATGGATTATAGAATTCATTTAATTGTAGATGTCTAATCTAACTGATTGACATGCTACAATTTTAAATGAAGGGAAAAAGTTTTCATAAAATTCAAGGACACTCTTTTACTGATTATTTTTCTCATTTTGGCCAAAAAATGTTTAGCTGTAAAAACTAAAAAAAAAATTGTCCTTAATTCACGTTACCTATATCCCCGCCTTGATTTTCTTAATTATATAAATAATTATTAAATATTTGTCATTAATACAGGGCCCGGACTTTGCTCACTTGAAATGATCAAAAACTTATCTATAAAATAACATAAATCTCTGAAAAGTAACCTCAAATTTACCAAAAAGCAAGATAAAAAAATTACCTATAAAATAACATAGAACCCCAAAATGTTAACCTCAAATTTACCAAATAAATGGCCTAAAGATGTTAACATAAATTCTAAAGGAATGCTCCTGACTAAATCAAACACGTACTTTGCATATATATTTTTGAGTTAATATTTGTAATGTTAAACCTTTAATGGCTAAATTCTGAACTCCTGATAAAATGAACATTTACAAATATCCGCTTCAGAAGTAATAGCTGTCCACTCCCAACGCAACCAACCACGAATCTGGCACGTGTTGTTGAACATATTATATTATTATAATTATTATTAGCACCGCGTCTTACTACCCGTTCGGGTTATACGCACAACATATTATAGCATACTTTTTACTTTCTCGAATAGAGAGAAAGCACCAATTAGGGCTATACGCCTTTGTAATAATTACACTAATGTTTAAGTGATTAGGAAGGTTGAATTTAGTGGAAGTGTACCCGCATTTTCGTAGAGGGAGAGTCTAAAACCATTTAGGAAAATCCCCCATCAGTACACCCGACTGAGATCGAGCCCTGATCCCCCCATCTTCAGCATTCTGATGTATTGCAAGAGTAGTGCCCTAAATAATTCGGCTACCAAAGCGGGTATTTGGACATTTAAAATGACTAATACGTTCATGTTAAAAATGGGTATCTGAGGCCATGTATTTATATATGCATATGTATATTCCTCATTTAAACTTATTATTTAATACATTCACTTGAATTATATTTATTTTAGATGTATATTACATACATGTATAGCAAGCACTATACACCAATAATTTTGGGGGTTTACTCGCTTCGGTGGCCGTATGGTCTTAGGCGCTACTCTTGGAGTAGTATAGACTGCCGATGATGTGGATATCGAGATTATAATCTCGTTCGAGTGTACTGAGAGTGTTTTTTTTAAATGGTTTTCCACTCTTCCTTAATGCAAATGCGGGTACACTTACTCTAAATTTAATCTACTCGTCCCTAAAACTATTAGCGTTATTAGTATATAAGCGTATAGCCCGAACAGGTAGGAAGACGGGGTGCTTAAAAAAACTTTGGGGGTACAAAATGGGAGAGAAATTAAATCTTTGGGTACTCGAACAAAAAAGGTGAATGCCATTTACATAATAAATAAGAATTAATGTTTGTTAATCCAGCAAACTCATTTGAGGGTGGCTTACTGATTAATTATTTATTTTAATCTTTCTCCCAAAATATAGATATTTCGAAAATGTATGTATGATTATGTCTTACCATTATTATAATATTTTATCATATTAATAAAATAGAGTTGCAAGATTATTTATCTAGTATTAAATAGCTTAAATTATTTTGGAGATTACTACGTATACAGTTTTTACTTTAAAATGAAAAATAATCAGTATAAAAGTTTCAATCTAGTTTCCCATTTATATGTGAGAATTTTTATTTTATTTTGAATCAAAATTCTGTTTTTAGTCAGTTCGTTAAATCAACACAAAGAACACAGACATTTCCCAAACTCTATAATGGATGTAACTAACTGCATGCCTTTTCCAATAGTTTTTGAAAATTAACAATTTTTATAAATATTCACTAAAATATAAAGAAAGGTTTTCAGAGAATATCACTTTTAAATTATTATCTCTAGCAAACGTTATAGTGTACCTAAATGCGAAGAGCAAAATTGTTTCCTGGCTTTGAAAGAATCTTTATTAATAACGGACGGGGACTGTAATTAATGCAAACTGACCCGACACCACACACAGCATTTCCGCTTTTATTATAGGTATATTCATATTTCTGCCTTAACTATCTTCTCAAACACGAGGGCGAACAATCCATAGATGAACTGTAAAAGGAAGTATCTTCTCCGTGTAATTTCCAAACCTTCCACGGAAGAATAAGAAGAGGAAGTGTCCTTAAATAGACAAATAAGAAAAGGAAGGAAGTGTTCTTTCCATGTAATTCCCGATCCTTCCATGGAATAATAATAAGAGGAAGTGTCCTTTCCTAGTGATTCCCGATCCTTCCACGGAATAGTAAGAAGAGGAAGTGTTCTATCCATGTAATTTATAAACCTTCCATGGAATAATAATAAGCGGGATTGTCCTATCCATGTAATTTCCAAACCTTCCATGGAATAATAATAAGAGGAAGTGTGTTTTCCCATTTTCTCCTAACACACCTCCATTGGTAGTCACACGGTCTAAGGAATTAGACTCTCCGAATTCTACATTGCTGGTGCAGTGATGGGAAAGTTTGATGTTAGATTATTTTCCGGGAGCATTGAGGTAATTCTCCTTAGTTAATTTACTACTGTGGATTTCCCATCCCCTCTTAAAGCTATTGTGGGTGCATTTACTTCAATTACCCTTTTCATCCTTAACCCATTGAATAGTCTGGTCCGTAAATAACCATTGATTTATAACTTATGGACTAGAAGTTACGACTTAAATAGTTGTAAACAACAAACACAATCGTAAAACTTTCATAGATGACGTTCCCTTGACTTCAATTTACGTTTCAACAAATACCCGCTTCAGTGGCCGAACGCTCTAAGGCGTATATCTCGTGTTATACTGGCCTGCTGATGACGTGGAAATTGGGATTCGAATCCTGGTTGGGTTGACTATTTTTCCTAAATGGTTTCCCAGTCTCTGTCCATGCATATGCTGGTGGGATCATGCATGCGTATAACCTGAACAAATACTAAGACGTGGCACGAAACTTTGAGTTTTCATAAGTTTGAATTTATGATTATATACCACGTAAGTATACAATCATTCGTTATCAAAAATAGTACTTAATAATTAAAAATATGCATATAAACAAAGATAATCCTGCTAGACTTGAGCGTAAACGAAGTGTTCATTACTAAATACTTGTTTTACATCCATTACTGTTTCTAGCCTGTGGCCTGAGTCAGTTTTTTATTCAAGCCATATATTTTTTTACTACTAGCTGGCCAGGCCTATCGTAGCTCCATTTGCCTTACAGTCTAAGTTAATACTAGGACAACAACAACATCCAGTCTCCTGCCATTAATTCATCACTGTGAAAGGGGAAACTCACATTTCACCAATGATACATTTTTTGGTCATGCCGGGAATCGAACCTGGGACACTTAATTCAGTAGACAGACACGCTACTGGCTAATATAAGGGGTTGGACTAAATACTTGTATACCAAACATAATTAATATAAAGCTACACCGTAACTTTTATTGATATATTGAACAAAATAGCTATGAATGACTTAATCTAAGATGGAGGGTTAAGGAAAGTAGTTTAAAGTAGAGATGGGTCAAACCCTAAATATCTAGGATCCGAATCATAGATATTCTTCTTTCAAATCTCTAATCCATATTATTACCCTTGAATCATCATAAATGTAGAATTTGAATACAATCAAAATATTTACAGTTGAAGTTTAAAAAAGTGTAAAAGCCAAGGTATCACTGACAAACGCTAATTTTTTTTGTATTATCTGTTACGTAATAATAAAACTCAGACAACCCTTTTCGAATAAATAAATTATATTAATACAATCTTAGCCTTTTCACTATTTATTTTTATCATTTCCCCAACTACACAAGCCTATATAATTACTGTTACCAACTGTACACTTAATTCAGTAGACAGACACGCTACTGGCTAATATAAGGGGTTGGACTAAATACTTGTATACCAAACATAATTAATATAAAGCTACACCGTAACTTTTATTGATATATTGAACAAAATAGCTATGAATGACTTAATCTAAGATGGAGGGTTAAGGAAAGTAGTTTAAAGTAGAGATGGGTCAAACCCTAAATATCTAGGATCCGAATCATAGATATTCTTCTTTCAAATCTCTAATCCATATTATTACCCTTGAATCATCATAAATGTAGAATTTGAATACAATCAAAATATTTACAGTTGAAGTTTAAAAAAGTGTAAAAGCCAAGGTATCACTGACAAACGCTAATTTTTTTTGTATTATCTGTTACGTAATAATAAAACTCAGACAACCCTTTTCGAATAAATAAATTATATTAATACAATCTTAGCCTTTTCACTATTTATTTTTATCATTTCCCCAACTACACAAGCCTATATAATTACTGTTACCAACTGCTTGAAATTGTGGTCGTTTACATTAAGGCCTTCATAGTTGTATTCGAGTTATCTTTTTGAGATTTTTACGAATCTCGAATAACTGGTTACCTCAATATTATTGGAAATATTTTAGAGAAAATCAGCACCATTAAAACCCATATTTAATGTATCAAGCCGAGATGAAAAGCCCTGACCTCCCTGTCAACGTCTAATAAATGCAATGCGAGTTTAACCCTTGAAACCGTGTCCAGACTAGAACATAACAACGAACAGTGTGGGCGGTTTTTCGAACATTTATCTGCAATAACATTTTTTCGTTGTTCTGTTCGACCGTGATCCACCTAGTTGTCGGTTTTGGCTCGTCACAACAAAGGATGTTCGTGTTTGGTCCAAGAGTAGCTCGGTGCGAACTTTTTCCCGAATATCCAGTCATTGGTGGGACAGCATCTGAGTCACGCCTGTATTTATTATTAAGTATATAATCTATCTTTTCACGAGAGTAGTTATTTATTTGTGTTTGTGGTAAATACATATGCAGCCGCTGGTACTTGCACACGCGTACTCATAGCAACACCGATATTGAAGCACAACTGAGCTAGATGAAACAAAAAATAATTAGGTAAACAACTGTGAGAACACGTTTAAAACATGCTCACGAACATGTTATGTTCATGCTTGAACACTCCGAACACAGCGAATAGAACGACGGGACACGTTCTTTGTCAATGTTCGCGAAGATGTTCTTTAGATCACTCGGTCCCCGCTGTGGGTTTGAAGTGATATTTCCCTATCTTCGTTAATCTGTGGAGCCACTTCCTAACCTGACGACCTTTATGAATGCCTGAGCGTTCTGTGATCATGCATGCCACGGAGCTCAAAGGTCGTTATTAACTTTACAGAGACCCTACAAGTCATAAAGTGGACGTAACGTTCGTTATCGAACATCTGATAAGAGGCGGGGCTTCAATAATTTGCCTGGTTACGTTTGTTTGACATTTTGTCTGTGATGTACCGTTATTATACGAGGCCATGTTTATGAACGGCAGTAATTAATACAACGGATGGAAACTAGGGAATCCGTCATGATAATCAAATTTGTGCTAAATATTGGTTACAACGATGTTTTTAGACGTCAGTGTTTGTAAAACAGCATTTAATTTATATTTTGTTAGTGTAGCTAGCTTTATTTTACTACCTAAATAATCATAATCAAGCTAAAAAATTGTTTTTCTGGCTTAAATAATGCGCAATATCTCAGTAGTTTTAAAGCCATAATGAAATTGGAGTAGTATTGAAAATAAAATATTTATTTATAAGCTTATTTGAACATCTGTTTTACCAGTGTAAGTGTTACGATTAAAAAATCAAGCTCTCCTTTGTGTTAATACTTTCTAGGTACACTTTTCAGCATGTCTACTTTGTTACGACTTGTCTCACTTTAATTTAACGAGAGCTATGAGTGAGGTGTGCATGTTTTATTTCAAAAGTCATATATTATACTGATTAAATATTTTATCAAATCAATTTTATTTTAAAGTCACATTTAAAAAATTATCATACGAATAAATCATTTTACTGAGGATATTTTATTAAATGTTTTTCTATTCTACCTCTATGCAAATGCGTCTATATTTAGTTTAAGTTCTGCCTACCTCACCCCTAGACCATAAAAGTAAATATTATGTGGATAGTTTGTATTGATAGAGAAACGCGGTGCGGTTTTCAATATTCTTAATAATAGTTGGATATCTGTGCTACATCCCCTTACGGGGTAGGCAATGAGCTGTACAATATATCTCCAAAATCAACTTCGTACTTATCCATCCTCACTCATTCATGTACAATATTTAGCCACTTCTTACATGGCCTATCCCTTCCTTTTGATTCACACGTTCTACCTTCATACATTTGCTTCGTCACTTGATCCACACTCATCCTCTCAACAGGTACAAACCAACGTAAGACACTTCTTTCACATTGACCTATTAAATTCCCTTTGAAACCGCACTCCTTTAGCAACCATTCATTAAAATAAAATAAAATTTTAAGCTATATTTATTAAGTTACTGAGCTGGTCTATTTTAAATATATCTGTTCATAAATAAAGTGACCATCAGCAAATCCGAAAAATAGTAATATCTTAAAAGTGTCGAATGTAATATGATTTTCGTAAGTATAACAGCCAAACTGAAAGTGTAATCCAATAAGAGCCCATTTTAAACGATGCCGCTCTTGAAGGCAATCGCTATAATGTGTATTTTTAATACAACATAAGGGGTTCATGATGTGATTTGTTCTTTTTTTTTTTTGCCATTAATTGTCCCTAGTTTTATTTTTACAACTCAGCCAAACATTTCGTTACGCCTACTATTTTGTGAAATAAAGAGGTTGGGACGTGGGCTGAGGGTTAGGGGTGGTTTTGGGGTGGGATGGAATTTTTTTAGTTGGCATATTGCGTGCAATATATAGATCGCTTGGCCAAGGAATTCTTTACTACCCCATGAAATTTATATAGTGTTTGTATATTTGGGACATTTAGTTTATCACGTCGTAAAAAATCAAAATTTTATGTATGAATATACCACAAGTATCTTTTTTTGCTAACCCTCATATTATATTAATTTAATTCGTTAAATAATTAAGAAATGTATAAACTATATGAGATTAATAGGAGGAAATCCTCGCCGCGTGTTCTAACGCGCTACTCTTACAGTAGACTAGACTGCCGATGACGGGGAGATCGATGTTCGAATCTCGGTCAGGTGTACTGAAGGTTTTCCCAAAATGGTTTACCTCTCTCTCTCCGTGAAAATGCTGGTACACTTCCTCTAAATATAACCTTCCTAATCCCTAAAAGCATTAGTGTAATTAGTACATAAGTGTATAACCCGAACGGGTAGTAAGACACGGTACTTTTATATATATAATGCGTTTAAATATCTTTTAATCCTACCATTAAAGCTAATACTACGTAGTAGACCTAATCTACATTTCAATTTTCATATAAAGAGCCTTATAGAAAGATATTTAAAAAAATCCACCATAATTGATAATATTCTACTGTATTATTATTTTTTTAGTTATTTTATTCATTTGACTATTTATAATATATTAATAATATATTTCAAAAGGGATAGCCACAGATAACATGAATTAACGTATTAATACATAAAAGTTGATATAGTAATTTTATAGTTGTTGGGCAACGCCCTTCCTATGAAAATTGTGCTGTATAAACCATAAGATAATATAATTAATAAGAACCTGTTTTGGTGAACGCATAGTCTAAGGCTTCGCTTTCACGTTAAACTTTCTTGTTGAAGACGAGTAGATTGAGGTTCTAATTCCGGTCGGGTGTAAAAAGTGTTATTTCTACCCAAAATTGTTTTCCACTCTCCCCTTTATGCAAATGCTAGTACTCTTCATCTAAATTCAATCGACCTCATCCCTAACTCACTATCGTAACTAACACACATGTTTATAACTTGAATCCTTAGCTCAGTTGGTAGCGTGTCTATTTACTGAGTTAAGGGTCCCGGATGCGATTTCCTGTATGGCTGAAAAGTTGATCATCGGTGAAATATGGATTTACCCATGCACTGTGATGAATTAACGGCCAGGGAGTGGATGCTGTGCCTGTCCTAGTCTTAAGTTAGATTATAAGGCATATGAAGCTACGGCCGACCTAGCTCGGATGGCTTGTATAAGAAACTGACCCAGACCACAGGCTGAAAACAGTAATGGATGTAAAGTGTTTAACTTGAATAAGTAATAAGTCGCAGTTCTAATATTTAATAAATAATAAGGTTATTTAGAATTGGTGGGAGGATAATGAACCACTATATGTTAATATCACCCCTATATAATAATCTCTCTAGCACTGGCGGACACGCGGACAAAGGCGTTAGTCTCATATGGTTTGGTTTTTCGGGGCTGGAAACCCAAAAAATTGTGATGAGATTATTTTTATCCTCAGCTTCTCATACAAATATGTTTACACTTTCTCTTTATTTGACTTAATTAAGGTAAATATGAGAGCCAGAACGGGTAATAAGTAGTGAAGTGGAGAGCTGGGGAAATTAATAATAATGTTAGCCCACCTGACACACTCGGGTATAGGGGTTGGATTTTAACAGGGGTGGTTTTACTCCAAAACGAATATTCATCCAGACAGTGTTCCTTCAAATTAACTTCCCTCTTACCAACACTAATGGCCCCACGGTCTAAGACGTCTCTCTCGCAATATAATCGACTTCCAGTGACAGGATGATCTGGGATCAATCACCAATTAGGTGTAGCAAGTGTTTTTTTTCCTCGATGATTTTCTATTTCTTCTACAGACTAATGCGGCTAGTTAAATCTCCCCTAAAACCTACTTTCTACTATGACAATATGCGGATTGCGCGGATGGGTAGTAATACGCAATGCACACCAAAAAAACTTTGATCAGCCTTGGTATTTGGGGTTAGTCATTTGGCGAATAAAGAAATTCTTCTTTCTCTTCTCGAGAAATTTTCCTGAGGAATTTAAGTATCTTGTTTGTTGTTCCTTTTTCCACACCCTCTCAAGTTATTCAAGAGTGACACCCCCTCCCCACCCCCCCTACAAACCCTCGCACAACCCTCGTCAAGTCGGAGGATGGTACTCTTGCTCATTTCCGTGGGCTTCTGGGGATGGTTCTGACGGGGTAAGTGGTAAGGTGGGGGAAGAGGGGTAGATTGTGGTGGTTCGAGCCTCGCAACTCGTCCCGTAGACCGCGGTAACATTTGCATATCGTAACGACCTCCTTAATCCTAGCTTCCTCTCCCCTTTACCCCCTCCTCAACAGACCCTCTCTACAATGCACGACCAACAACAACTGCTGGTATGAGTGTAAGACGTCACTGATGCATGCCGTGACTGAGTAGGCATCAGTGCCGATTATATTGAGGTACATTGTGTAAACTCTGGTCCCTGATATTGAAAACGGACCTAAACTAGAGTAGTAATATACTAAAAACCTCACGTAAACCACACAAGTACAGTTTTACCTTTTTAAAAAATTATTAGGGTTTAATGACACGTTTATATTATTTTTTTTTTGTCCCGCGTCTTATTAACCTGATCAGTTTATACACATATAATGTAATTATTATAATGGAGTAGGTATGAGAAAGGAAGCATTTTAGAGGACATGTACTTACATTTGCTTTGAAGGAGGGTGTGAAACCATTTAATAAAACCAACCTCAGTATATCAGACTGGAATTCGAAACATAGATACCATTTGACCGCTGAAGCGGATAGTTTTAAAATGTAAGGTCTTTGTTTTTAAATATATATATATATATATATATATATATATATATATATATAGAGAGAGAGAGAGAGAGAGAGAGAGAGAGAAAGGTTAGAAAAACAAGCAAATTATTAAATGTAATGGATGAGTGGTGAGATTATGAAGCCTTAATCCTTTTGTTCCTTAGTAGACTTGTCTTCAGTCGATCACCCCTTCCCCCGCCCACCACTGAATCCTTTCCCAGACCTCAAGGTATTATTAGGGACACTTGCTAGTTTGGTTAGAATGTTGTCTCGAAATAACCCTGTATGTGTGTGTGTGTGTGTGTGTAAAATAAATTCGGGTTGCCACCTCGATCTAATAATATATTTTGTGGTAGATGAGTAGCTGTTTACGTTGTCTAAGCCCTAAGGTATCAAGCTGGCAATAAACGGAATTCCCGATGACGGAGAGAGAGGTTCGAATCTCAACAAGATGCAGCTGTGAGTTGTTCATATTTCCTCTCTTCACGTTGAGTGCAAATCCCCCAGTTCAGTGGTATTCAACCGGAGTACGCGAAGACATCTTGGGAGTACGTGTAAAAATATATATTCTCATATATTGACCGCCTTTGTGGCTTGATGGTCAGATATCCTGGCTATAGATCCAAAAGTCCTGGCTTAGATTCCCGGTGCGTCCAGATTTATCTGTAAAGTAATGGGATTGTGACGGTGTCAACTCAGCCTAATGAGGAAAAATTAGGAACTACTTGGATAAATAAGGAACGGCTCCTGTCTAGAAAACTAAGATTAGTGACCGAAGGGTTTGTTGTGCTGACAAAATGAAACCCTCTATACGTAAATGTTGGCACTATCTTTAAAACATCTCGGTTGGTTTAACTGGTTTGCGGGTTGATGCCATAGAGTTTTTTTAAATATAAATAAATATACATTATTTCATGATGAACCCTGAATAATCAGGGCTAGATTTAGGGCCTGGTACAAGAGACCTAGACGTAAGGTCAAGTGATCTAGAAACGTATTTTTTTTCTCCCTCTCTACCTCTTTCTTAGATGTAGATTATAAAATATGTAGGCCTATGACTTTCACTATGGACCAACAACTTTAAGGTAGATATATAAGTTGAGGTGAAATTATACCTGGGGGTATGCGAATAAAGAAGTTTGATTCTCACTGCTCTAGAGTATAGACTTTACACCTGATCCACACCCAGTGCTGGATTTACAGGCGGGCTCAGGGGGCTATAACCCAGAGCGGCAAAATAAGAGGGGCGGAACGTTTTCTTAATAGAATATATTATTATTATTATTATTATTATTATTAGCACCGCGTCTTACTACCCATTTGGGTTATACGTACTTACGGTAATGTGTGATGGTAGGGTGATTGTGAGATGAAATGGAGGACCTACAGTTTAACGTAGCATCCGAACCACGGTGGAGGCCTGGAATTCCACACATTCACAAGTTGTGATTAATACACGTCTTTTCAGAGGTGAAGGAAGGGTTTAGTAATCAAATAAATCTGTGCTGGGACCGAGGATTGAACTCCGGACCCCAGCACAGAAGTCCTACACCTTACCTCTAGACCACCAGGTCACCTAATAAAATAATATATTGTGCAGTAAACTTTTTTTTAAATCACCCTGGTAATTGAATTTTATTTGATTTCAACACATTTAAAGGCAAGGTTTTCAGAGCTGGGAGGAAGGGGGGAGGTGGGCGATACCACTATTTAAATTAAAAAATATTGATATATAAGCCTACAGCTGAAGCGTAGCTTAGCGACGAAAAATTAGGTTTGAGTTTATTTTAGTGATCATTACAGTCAGTATAGAGTATAGGTAGGCCACATGTAGGGTTATATTATACCCTAAGACTCCTATCACTATCATCATATAGCTTACAAAGGGTGGAGGTCTAAAAGGTGGGGGAATGGGGAGTGTGTCTTAGGGTGAGGATGTCTGAAGAGGTTTCCGGGTTTAGAGGGGGGGCTTGCAAGATCTGTGTAGCCCCTAGGAGGCAAAGTTATAAATCTGCCACTGTCCTGCCCCCACCTTAGATTATTAAGTCATTAATAACCATGATGTTTAACTTACTAATGGTGGGGAAAAAGAACACTTTAGGTAGGCTGATGTTTCTATTGGTCTGTGCCAAGCCCCACAAAGATGTCGTCTCTGAAACATGAGTTCTGTTTGTTGTTTTTCAACCCCCAATGAACCTCCGAGGGAGTCCTGTGAAAGAAGAGAGGCTCTTAGAATGAATATGTCAGCAAAATTGGAACGCATTGCAGGCGAACATCTTGGCACAAGAATCATTTTGTTTTAGCTTATTATTGTTCTTTTTTCCGTATTTGGTGGTGTTTTCTTTTCTTTATTGTCGACTTTTTTTATTATTATTTCTAAAACTTTTAAATCTTGCCTCTTTATTTTGTCCTATGCTGTGTTTGAGTAATGTACTCGTGCTTTACTTTGACAAATTTGATGAAGATTATATTATTACTATTAGCACCACGTCTTACTACCCGTTCGGGCTATGCGCACTTACACTAATGTGTAATATGGTAGGGTGAATGTGAGATGAAATGGAGGACCTTCAGCTTATGGTGGGATTTGAACCACGGTGGAGGCCTGGCATTCCACACATTCACAAGTTGTGTTTAATACACGTCTTGTCAGAGGTGAAGGAAGGATTTGTCAATCTGATAAATCTATTCCGGGACCTGGGATTGAACCCCGGACCTCCATTACAGAACTTTGACACCTTACCCCTAGACCATCAGGTCACCCGACGAACTTTATAATTGTATACGTGGTTTTATTCCATTTTCCAAAGTAATTTGGCTCATTGTCTCATCCAACATCTTAACTCAGTCGATAAAGCGTATCTCTACTAATCTAATACATGGGTCCACGGTGATAAATTTACGGCCTGGTGACTAGGTGCTCTGTCACTTCTATAAAAAAAAAAGTCTTGTAATATTATAATCAGACCGTTCATAAAAAGCACTTTAAATACCACAAGTAAAGAATTTGAAGGTCAGATTTGATTAAAATATTGTGTATCGTGATGGTATATTATAGATAACTTAAATTAATTTTAACGAGGATGACGTTTATTATTTTAGAAATAATTAAAATAAAACCTGTATTTAGCTTAAAAAATATATTCAAAATGTCGAATGGCGGTTTATTCAGGTTTGTCGAGTATAGACCAGTCAACCTGTTCCGTAAAAGTGCAAAAAAAGAGGGAAAAAAAGATATAAATCCAATTTTCCCCTATCAACTACTTTCATGTAGACAAGTTTCCAGTCAAAATTCTCACCCCTACCCCTCTTTTTTTCTCTCCAACCCCTCCCAAAATTCTAAAGTGCATGGTTTCTTATCATTAGGGTTATCTCAGTAACTATTTATCGCAAAACGTTGCGGTTTGTTTTAAAAATCTCCTGATTGAGTGGTAAAATAAAAAATAATGTGTTTTTGTTCTCCATTATCAATAAAAGCATAAAAAGTTACATCCAAAACATTCAATGTTTTTCCGTGTTGTGTTTGTATTTATTAATCTAAAAATTTGGATAGAGAAGGAATTTGTAAAATATATCCTCAAAATAAAATAGCGTTAGGCCATATACCATAAGTCACATATTAGTTTTTTATTATTTCAGGGAGAATGAATGCATTTCGTAGTTAATTACTTAAACAACCCCCTGGCAGTTATTCTTGTTCATTGTCAGTCATTCAATGGCACGACAGTCCAAGGAATGTGGTATTTTAACGACAATCATCAACTCATATTACTTAGAGTAGGTACATTTGTTTATCATCTGTTACTTACACTTTTGTGACTGACAATGCGTGTGAGTGAATCGTCACATTCCTCTTCACTCCTCCCCATACTCCTCCCTCCCCGCCTCTGCCCTTCCGTCACCCTCACCGTCAGCCTGTGTTGTCTCATGCGAGTTAGCTTCTAGCGTCAAAATATGTTCGTTGCGTTTGATGTAGTGCGAGCCTGTAATAATTTGTGCAGTGACAGTGTATAGTGTGCCAGTAGTTAATATACACTGAATAGTTAAAATAATAAAAAAAATAGTGCCGCAAGAAATTAGAGACAATAACATGTTGTGGTATTTGCCACGAACCTTTATCGGTAGTTGAAACTGTTATTGTGACTTCAAAGGGGTTTAAAGGCTTAATTGAATCAAGCATTAAGAGGGGAGATGGAATTCAAGTGAAATTTGAGAACCTAGAGGCGGCGAGTGTACACAAACAATGCCGCAAGAAATCCCCACTTAGTTCCTCAATCAAAGCTTTTTTAGCGAGCACTTCTACAAATGGCTGTGATCTACCTCCAAGACGCAGATCTGAAATGCAAAGTTTTAATTTTAAACAAAATTGTTTGTTTTGTGGCATGGAAGCGATAACAAATCTAAAACCCCAACTAAAATACAGAAATAACGTCCATCTTGTTTTACACTAGATATAAAACACACAATCCTAAAGTATGCAGAAAATCGGAATGATGACTGGGGTGATATTGTAAGGTCAAGGGTGGGAGCAGTTGTGGACCTACTTGCATCAGAGGGGTATTAGCACTCGGATTGTTATGCAAGATTTTCAAACAAAACACAATCTTCTAGTAGGACTGGAAGTCGCGGAAGGCCTTCAGACCGGGAATTAAAATAATCATTTATAAAAGTATGTGATTATATTGATGAAAGTGATGACAGCCAGCACCTTATTTCAGATTTACAACTGATGAGGGATGTCAGGTATTGAAGATGTTTATGAAATTAAGCATTTTAAAACATTACTAACCAGTTGTTTAGATGATAAAGGGTTTCTTTCTTATATTTGTAAATACTACTCTATCGTTTGCTTAAAAGATAGAACAGACAAGGTTTTGAGTGAGTCATGGTATTCATTAAGACACAAATATCCTGAAGATGACATTAGGAGTTTAGTTACTACTGCTGCATATTTATTAACGGAAGCAATCCAAAATAAAGTTTATGACAACTCATTTTATCCTAGTGTTGAAGACATACAAAGAGTAGGATTGGACTACTGGTATTTTTTACAAAATAATTGACTAAGAAGAAAAGAAAGACATCAAATGAAAGCCGGGATGTTGAAAGGAAAAGACCAGTTATAAACCATATGATAATTCAGCTGTGTAGACCTCGTTCCTTTCAATCGCCTATTCTCTCTTCCCTTGGGTTACACTTATCTCGTCACTACGGTTCTAATAATATGGATGGAATTGGCTATTCATTAGGATTTACTCCACCGTACTGCGAAACAGAAATGTATCTTCAATCACTATTAAAAGCAAACAAGCCAGAAACTGAGGAAGGGAATTTTTTCAATTTGTATTTGATAACATTGATATAAATTTAAGGACTTTGAATGGTAAGTATACCTTTCATCTCTTGGAGGTGTAAAGTGCATAACTCCTAAATCTGCTGTTTCAAGTACCGTAGAAGTTCCACGAGCTAAATCGTTTGATATGGAAGGATTATTTAACATTCCAGTCCTTGTGTATGAAAAAAGGACAGAGATTGGACTGAAGCAAGAAGCTGTGGAGAAGCTTTCAGAGAAAATCCCCCCCGAGCCCTTGTTTCCACTTGAAACCTCTTGTGGCTAAATAGTTACCCTCTTGGTGCAGTAAAATTACCTGGCTGGTTAGGATACATGCATAACTGCTACGATGACAGAGAGGATTATGAAACATCCTATGTACTGGCACTGACTTTCATAAATGTCCATCCAATAGCTATTTACTCAGCTCTTAGTTTCGTAGCCAATCAAAGTAATTAGCCGGCCAGCCATGTATTGTTACTTTTGATCAGCCACTGTTCCTCAAAGCATCTGACACTGTTGTCAATGCAACAGATGATAGCAACATAGCAGAAGTGATTGTAAGGCTAGGAGGCTTCCATGTACCATTTAAGCTAACCTTAATCACCATTATGCTAACTCGTCCCGTGGTGTAACGGTCAATGCGCTTAGCTATGAGCCTAGGGGTCCCAGGTTCAATTCCTGGCTGGTACATTTGATATTTCTCGTAATAGGAATTGCCTCAATGGCCAGCAGGTTCGGTTATTTAGGCTTAAGTTAGGTTTAAACGTTTCCACAGGTTCTACACCCTCTTTCATACTCACTATCACCATCACCTCATCACATCGGGACATGGAAAGAGCCTCCATATTGGGCTACGAATGATTTAGCCCAGGCGCGCAATATTACAAACTATCCCTATGTTGATTTTCAAATAACTTTTTTTTATAGACATTGTTTTACTAAAACCTTTTGCATACGGTATCACAAAGCAACGCATCATTGATGACTTTGTGAAATCGTGTAACATGTATGTAAGTTTATGATATGATGTCATGTCAGCAATGAGCATCGCATCCCTGAACGATGTTGGCTGTCTTTCAACTTTGAGCAGTGAGACATATTCCCTTCGTTTAAGTTTTCTGGATTTTCTTCTGCCTCTAAGTATTTAAAGAATAATATTTTCTGCGGATGAAATGAATTATTTAGATGTCTTTCGACTCAGGCCTGCACTTATAAAGAATTAAGAATATTTCTCACTTAGACCCGACTTGTATTCGAACTGGCAAAGCTACCAGAGCTGGCCAACTATCAAAAGTTATAGTAAATATCTAGTAAGAGGATTTAATTTTTCTATAAACCTTTTATTTCTGTAAAATTTATTATGACTTATACATGAATTTGAAAACTGTTGTTAACTCATTAGCATATTTCGTATGAATAGCTTAAGTCTACGAAATAAAACTACTTTTTTAAAAATATTACTTAATTTACTTCAGCCTTTATTTATATACGAAAGATTATTGTATAAATTTGGCACATTTTACTAAGTGCTATAAACGCTAATAAATGTATTCATGTACAGCACATACCTTATTTCTTTGCTGCCTTTAAGTAACATAAAAAAATACTCCAAATAGCATCAAGAGGTATATTTATAAAATTTCCTTACCTATGGGGGCTAGTGAACTATGCAGCTGTGCCCTCCGCTCCCGCGAATGTCCCATTTCCCTCTAAACGGAAAATTGCTAGATCTGAAAACTAGTACTGATAGCTTTACACCTTTATTGTATCATTATTATGCGTGACCTAATGACACCGTGTAAGCCCACACGAGGCTAAACACAAGTATGATAGATTAGAAGTATTTATTATCAAAAAATTCGTGGAATTAAAAAAATATATACAAACTGCATTATTGAGTCTGCGGGCAAAGGCTTAAAACTCTAATCCGGTTTACCCTTAACTGGGATGTCAGGTTTCTAAACCCGTCCAGGTATACAGAGATTTTTTTTTCTAAACAATCTTTACTTTTTTTTAGAAGAAAATGCTGGTATATTTTCCCTATATTCGATCATCTTGAGACATATCCCTTTAGAGTGATTAAATGCAGCAGGCCCACAATTTTATTAGAATGTTCACATATTCACAAAACAAGGACTGTTAGTTTCAAAATATTCTCTCTTAATCTAAATATATATATTTATTTATTTATTTTCCTCTGTTTTCTACCATCTCTACTTAACCCAAAATATAAAGTGATTCTAGCCATGGTTAAAAACTAGCTGTCGACATCATTTAATACTAACATAGTAGGAATATGCTAGGAAGGGTATTTTAAAGAATACAAACATTTTGCGATCATCATTGATAAATGGTTATCAATTTTCAAGAAATACAATGAAATAGACAGTTACAGATTATATGAGTTACCGTATCAGATTATGAAAATAGTTTAAATAGCTTTTCTATTTGCCTGATACCATTCCTACGTTGTTATTTCTATGTAATAAATACATATTAGTTTGGTCGCATTGGCATAGAAAAACTATATCTGAGAGTTGGAAAAATTATTGATCACCTACCTACATTCATAGGCTAAGGGGAATTCAAGAATTACGTAAGCACATAAGGAGGGAGGGCTTTGCTTATTTTTGTGAAAAGGGGCAGGGGGTCAAAATAATGCTTACGTAAGACAGAGAAAGACGGGCAAAATTGAGGCAAACCGCATGGACTTCGGGCAGCTTCGGGCAACAATGAATGTGCAGAGTGGCTAAACGAGGAAGATGCATAGCCTATAGAAGATTCTAGAAGTAAGCCAAAGCTTGAGTGACCTAGACTCCCTTCCACCCCCCACCGCTCGCAAATAGAAACATATTAATTGAAAGTGTTAAGACGTGGATTCAAGGACCTTTGTCATCGGATTAAATGGATTTTAGGCCTTAGGTTTTTTTTATACAAACAATATTCATATATTCGCTAATAATATTTTTATATCTATAACTATAAGTTAATTAAAATTTTATTTTTTATAATGTTATAACTTTTTTTTAATTTTGCCTGTTCAATAAATTTTAATTCACTTTATACCAGTGTTAATGGTCAACTATATCGCAATATAAATCTACGCCTTTATGTTGATAATTACTGTACCAACAATTTATAGATTGCATGAGTTTTTAATTTTATTTATCATTGCGTCTTACTACCTGTTCAGGATAATTGCAAAATTGCTTGAAAAAAAGAATGGTTATTCCTGTGAACAAATTAAAAATGTTGACATCTTACGTAAGCAAGAAGGGGGTCAGACAATTGCTTATTTTTGCTTATAAAGGAGGAGATTGGTTAAAAAATTGTCAAAAATGTGTTTACGTAAAACTTGAAAGCCCCCTAAATCGTGTTTTCTTCAGAGGACAACCTTATGGTGGATGGTATCAGTTTTAACAGCTGTAACACCAACATGGTGATATATATATAGTCAATACTTGCTATTTTATGTTTTTTAAATATGTTCTTAAATGTCTTCCTATGGTGATCTCACTACAAATAGTCGCTGAAAAATTTAGTAAAAATGGGGAAAGGTAACCGTAAAATAGAAACTATCAAGCTGTATACAATTCTATGTATTCATATTTTAATATTTACTTCACCATTAGACCTACATTTTATGGTCTAATGACATAATTTTGATTAAATTAATTGTTAATATAATGGCACAAACTTAATAAGATTTCTACACCATACCAAAAATTCCTCCTGTGAACTAAAATTAATCATTAGTCAGAATATTTGACATTTGAAGGCAGTTTATCTTGTGAGTATACCATTTTCATAATTTATTCAGCGACAATTTGTTTAACAGAAATATGTCTAAATAGCAAGATTTGGAAATAATTTGTAAATTAAATACAACAAATATCCAGCCCAAAAGTTTAATAAAAAAAATTTAGCTGTTCAATAAAAATAATGTTATTGAATATTTTTTAAATAACTAAAAATACAATTTACAAAGCAATTCCGTGAAGGAATATTCTATTAAGAGTCTGTGAAATTATAAGTTTCAAGTTCTGTTTATGATAGATCTTTGAAGCAGATATAGTTTGAAAACGAAGCTCTCTCAAAGTAACTAGACTTTATATATTGACGTCACTGGAAGCAATTGGTCCAAAACGTATCCAAAGCATGATACACGTGGAGCGAGACTCCGCCCAATGAATGGTTCTCATCGGGGTAGCTCTGTGAATACAAAACAAGGGAAAAATTGGTCAGATGAACATTCAGAATTTCAAATGTTTTAAATATATATAATAAGTAACTTTGTTTTTGTTACCACATCTTACTGCCTTTTTGGGTTATACACATACGTACTAAGTTACGCTGATGTGCAAGGGAAGAGGAAGGCTAAATTTATAGGAAGTTTACCTTCGTTTGCTTGAAGATACAGAGTGTAAAACCATTTGAGGTTAAACTATCCTCAACCGAGATTCGAACCTCTTTCTCTCGAGTCATCGGTATATAAATATAACCTATAATATTATGACATCCATGTCACTAATATTTTTTTATGCATATTTTCCTCTCTCTCCTTTTTTATTCCCCTTTTTGCTCGTAGCTCTCGGTGAAACTTAGACATAAAGTCTCAAAATTAGATGCGGGCATTAGGCCCTCAGGTTTGAAATTCAATAAAAAATATCTTATTTTAATAACGTTAAGTACTACTCTTATGTACAGCTTTATCTGTTTGGTTAAGAATGAGGAGGTTAGCTTAGACTTTAGAGGATTACACCTACATTAACTCGATGAAAGCTAGAGTGAGAATTGTAAAATGTAAGATGAAAATTCCCTCCAGTGCACCCGGTCGGGATTTGAGCCCCAGTCTTTACGGCCAAAGGTGAGCAAAAATACAAAGTGTGCTCAACACCTTCGCTTATTATTATTATTATTATTATTATTATTATTATTATTATTATTATTATTAGAACCACGTCTTACTATCCGTTAGGGCTTTACGCCTATGTACTAGTTACGCTAGTGTGGTAGGAATTAGGAAGGTTTAATTAAGAAGAAGTGCACCCATACTTGCGTGGAGGGAGTATGTAAAACAATTTAGAAAAAACTACCCTCACCCAACCATGATCGAACCCCGATCTCCCCGTATTTGTCAGGCTAGTTTAACTTGAGAGTAGCGCGTTAGACCGTGCGGTCACCGAAGTGGGTTTTAACTTAAATAAATAGCTCAATGATAGAGCATTGGCGTGCTAAACCACAGGTTCAGTGTTCAATTCCCGTGTCCAAGTGTCATTTCAACTAATTTAAATTAATTTAATTGTTGTGCCCTCCATAATTACAGTTAATTACAACCTGTGTGTTGATATTCATTGGAAGGCTAAGAACTTAAGTATATATAGGACGGAGCAGGCGCTCTGTTATAATTAACACTGCAATTTACCTTTTGTTTCAGAACAATATTTTATAATCTTATAAACATTAAGATAACATGGCTCAGGATAAACAATAAATCTATTTTTCACGAACTATTAGAGAAGTAAAAGATAGAATCAAGGAAAACTTCAATAAAAGAGAAGTTTTCAAATAAAATAAAAGTTGGTTGCCAAGTTGTTTTTTTAAGGTATAGATCTGTTTCCCAATGTTTCTATCCTGAATCTATTTGGACTGGTACCCCAAATAATATTTAAACTTCCATAGCATTTAACTATTTTTCTAGTTTATTTATTTGGTCAAATTATATTTTAATTTACGAATAGATTTAATGAAACCTATGCGAAACTTTATCAGGATTTAAATTTAATGTGGGAGAGATTGCTCTAGTGTTGGTGACCTGGCGGTCTAGGGGTAAGGTGCCGGACTTCTATGCTGGCGGCCGGGGTTCAATCCTTGGTCCCGGCACAGATTTATCTGATTACCAAACCCTTCCTTCACCTCTGACAAGACATCTTGTGAATGTGAGGAATGCCAGGCCTCCACCGTGGTTCGGATTCCACGTTAAACTGTAGGTCCTCCATTTCATCTCACAATCACCCTACCATTACACATTAGCGTAAGTGCGTATAACCCGAACGGGTAGTAAGACGCGGTGCTAATAATAATAATAATAATAATAATAATAATAATAATAATAATAATGATTGCTCTAGTAAATTAAAATATATCTAACAAACTTATGACATGATATTAAACTAACATAGAGCATTTTGTTTACGTTATCCTAAATTAACACTGTTTTATTCAGGGGAACCAAACAAAAAAAACAACACGAATTATTCCAATTGGCTTAACATATTTGAATGCCTTGGAAAAAAGATTATCCAGATAGACGTTTCATGTTAATCTGACTTCATTTAAACTCGGTTTTTAATAATTACACTCACATCGATTGCTATTGTATTATACATAGTACAGGATAAAAAATAAATGGTAAGGTGCACCACGCAGACTTTCTCATTTTTTGCCTGAAAATATTATATTTACCTAAAACTCGTAAGATATGTGAAACGAAATAATATAAATTATTGGAGGAGCACTCCACCAAAGAGCATAAATAAATTATACACAATGCTACAGAAACATAGGGAGTAACATCTCTGTTCACCAAAAAGCATAGCAATTAACTTCCGATTTCTGAGACATTATTTTAAAAATATATTTAGCCAATAACTAAGAAACTATTGGGTTTATAAAAATATATTTCAAATAAATGTTTTCACTTTCTCTCGATACTCCAGAGAGAAAGTATTATGGTCATAAAAAACAATCGAACTTGAGATTTTGATAAATGTTGACCGACGTTTCATGACCCTCTGAAACCAAAAAAGTTGTTTCCGCGATGCCGTCTGTCTGTCTGTCTGTCTGTCTGTCTGTCTGTCTGTACGTACCATGAGCTGGAGTCGAGATTTCATAAGGTCCTCTAGAGGGATTTTTGTAATTAGATATCTAACCCTAAATTTAAGGGTAGTTTATTGAAGATCAAAGAGAGAAAAAATCGATTTTCTAAAAAATTTGTAAAAACTATTTTAAACAAATTTCATATATAGAAACTGTTTTTCATTCTAAACCCGATGGAAGCTCTCATTTTCTCATGAAAATGACTGAGTGTACTTTATATAGAGTAAGTATTCCCACTTTGATCATTTCTCCGCAACTATTTGAATACGAAATAACTTATTGTTATAAAGTTATATTACTGTTAAAGATAAAAATCTTTTGCTTGAAATATATTTTTATAAAACCAATAATTTCTGAGCTATAAGCAAATATATATAAATGCATTTTAATTCAGGTTTTTGAAAATGAATTTGATTCTTATGCTCTTTAGTGGACAAAGATATTTCTTTTCTCAATTTTTCTGTAACAGTGTTCCTAATCCTAATGCCATAGAGTAAGAAACACTGTATATTATTTCATTAATGATCTTTGTTATAGTCTTTCTACAACAATGTATAGACCTGTTATTTCGTTTCACAAATCTTATGAGTTTTTAGTAAATGTCTATTTTAAGATAAAAGCAGGAAAAAGTCTATTGGTGAGCCGTACTATTTATTTTTGGTTTTAATAGTGATACAGCTCTGACGATAAGTTATTTAATATCTCAATGAGTTTCAAGTTGATAAGTTAACCATCAAGACATATTTATTCATCTATGTATATGACGCTGTTAAATCTCAATATTATTGCTAAAAAAAAAAGTAGCTATGTGAGCGAACACGCTAAGCCAGCAACAGTTGTTCTTTATAATAACGTATGCCATGTTACGCTTGTAGAATAAAATTCATCCCCCCCACACACCGCTCTAAGAATAGCAAGGTGTTACCAATGCTATGTTTAATAGTAGCCCCCAAGTGATTCGCTACATCAGATTACTTCCTCCCCCTCCTCCCCACCCCACCTTCCTGGAGCAATCCCAATCCATTTGTGACGTCACGCCACGTCAGTTCCCGCAGTCCGTCTCATGATATGAGGATTTATGTCCGGGAGGGGGGGG
>CABFVX010001688.1:44385-67155 GCA_902151425.1 Timema shepardi | reverse complement strand
AGAGAGAGGGGGGGGGGGGGGGGGGGGACAGAATTCAACAGGAACAATTCGATTCCAGTGGATGTGAATCATAATCATTTGTATGGACTTTTTAAAAATATCTACACTAATATTATAAAGAGGAAAGATTTGTTTTTTGTTTGTAATGGATAAACTCAAAAACTACTGGACCGATTTTAAAAATTCTTTCACTAATATAAATCTACATTATCAGCGAGTAACATAGGCTGTATTTTATTTTGAAAATTTAATATGTTTTTGAAAATTTAATTTATTCCTCATAAAAATGTCGATAGTCACTCATATTTTATGGTAGAGTCTATGATGATTCTTCAATATGTGTGTTGAAAATAATAATGCGAGGGGGGGGGGGGGGGGTCTAGTAAAAATAAATTGCATCGCATTTTACTCGCCTTTTGGGCCATATGATTATATACTATTTACGCTAATGGTTCTAGGGATTTGTAAGTTTATATTTATAGGAAGTGTATCCGCACTTGCGGGTAGGGAGAGAGGAAAACCACCCCCAGTACACATGACCTAGATGTGAACCTCAATCTCCCCGTCATTGGAAGTTTAGTCTAGTACGAGGGTAGTGCGTTAGAGCAAGCGGCCCAGAACCGGATAAAAACTTGAGCACAATATTACAGTAGGTACAACCCTAAGTTTACAAAATGAGCTTTATGAGCATGATCATCTTTAATCCACTAGTTTTATTTTAAATTACTAAGACCAAAATGAAAAGGGAAATAAAATATTTTTAAGTCTAAATAGTTGAAACAAATGTATAAAATCACCATTTTGTATGTACTTTAAAAAAAGAAGTTGACCTGTTTAGTGACCGTTTATATATATTGATCAATACACCTTTTATTAGGCAATTCAATTGGTTAGTGGGTAAATTTTTAATATTACCTGTTTTTGGAGTTATTTAACACGCTTAAAAAATAAATACACACATCTAATTATTTTGGATATTTTAATTTTAAATATGATAATATTGATGAATAAATAAACACAATTAAATTTAAATAAAGAGTCAAAGCATTTTTTTAATATTAGCTTTTTCTAAAATCAAATTTAGATTTAAAATCCAGTGTAATGTAATTATATCTTATTTGACCAAAAGGTATAAACCAATTAATTAACCGTTTCAAATATAATTTTTAAAACTACTTATTTTTTGTAAATTTATTGGGAACTTGTGCTGTACGGGTTTGAACATGATTTTGGGGATTGAAATTTAAACTATTACAAAATCAAAATGTTTTAATTTTAAACAAAGAATTTTTTTCCCACAAATGTAAGGAAAATTATTTTGATTAGACGATTGATTTACAAAAACTAATTATTGTTTAGAATATGGAAATCTTTCCTAAGAACTATGTTTTACAGGGGTTAAGGTGTACATCTATACTTGATCTATGATTTATGTGCTTCTATGACTCAAAATGGTTACTTTTGTTAACTTCTTAGCCATATAATATTTTAACTGTTGAAATTATAACTGAAACGGATACTGAACATCCTGCATGGTTTAGCAATCTCCATTAATACAACGACGTAATTATCTATTCATTTTATCTGGTTGAATTCTTTCCCTATTTCTCGCTCCCTCTCTCTAAAGCATGTACACACACATACACACACATATACACGCCATACACAAATGCTTACTCCCCTTACTACAAATCCGATTTAAAACAAAAAGCAGCATGCAAATTCCTCTTTTTTAGACATCCATAAAATTACAAAAACCTTTCAGTTCCACTGTTCTGATAATCGATTTACAACCATCAACGTTAACTCGAATCACATAGTAAATAATTCATTGCTGTCGAAGGGTGAATCCAAATTCCAAATGGCCATTTCAATTACTGTCCCTTGCTTTCCAAACATTCATCTTGCACAAAATCTACCAATAATTGGTGTTATTTTAATGGCGTGTACATTTGGGTGGTCTGTACTAAATTTCTGATTTGTTTGTTCGTTTAGCACAAAAGTGTTTGTTATTTACTAAATCTAAATACGTATTTATATGGAGATAACACAGGCTAGGTGCACACACATTAGCATAAAAAGAGGATAAAAAATCCACAGTATAGAATTACACATTTAAAATCGTACTTAGTTCAACTATCCATAATTTGAACTAAAACTTCCCCTTTAAAAGGAATCAAATGCATGGTGTCATCAGCGTTCCTGCATCGATGGTCGCATAGTCGAATGCCTCAGTTTCCCATTATAATGATTTCAGGTGACGGAAATATTAGGGTAGTAAGACACAGTACATTAAATTCAAGTGAAATGTAATCAGAGTTGTCAAATACCAGGAAGAATTGTCTATGCTTACCAGAGGCGTATAAAGCTATTTTTTCTAAAGGGGAAGGAGGGGAGGGGGGCGGTCCGATAGAAAATGTCAATATACTTTTAGCAAATATTCTAAGCGGGTCTATAAAATCCCTGGGGTTCCGGACCCCTAGACCCAATCCCTCTCTTTTTACGCCCTTGATTGAAAGTGCACATTTAATACCTTAAATAAATTTTAAAAACATATAAAAAAAGTGTTATCTCTCTGGCGCTTTATATTAACACACGCCTGTGAGTCAGTAGAGCCTACCTGTTGGTTGAAGAGTATATCAGCCAACTGCAAGCTCCTTGCTATCGCCATGGCTTGCTGATAATGCACATTATCGTCAGCATTCCCGTGCAACAGGAAGAACTGCTTGTTCTTGAAGTTGTCTATCAATCTAGTAACGTCACTCTGGTTGTAGCCGGATTCGTTGTCTTCCGGAGTCGGTAGACCCATGAACCGCTCCGTGTAGATCGTGTCTACAATATCGGTTTCAAATCTGTTATATATACAAAACTATTGCAGTTGTATTTGCGTATTGGTCATAAAACTGTTGGGACTGTTTTTTTAAAAATATTTTGTCACTCACCAAGTGACCTATAGAAGCATCGAACTAATATCATTGTCTTACGGTACACAACAAATTAACACCCGCATCGGTGGACTTACGGTCAAAGGCATCTCTTTGAGTTATAAAAGATTGCCAATGATTGAGGGTTTGAATCCCAACTAAATGTACTGAGAGTTTTTTCCTAAATTGTTTACTACTCTCCCTTCACTCAAATACGCATACATTTTCTCTAAGATTATGTCCTCCTCACTTCTATTCAATCAGAATAATTACTAAAACGCACCCAAGGGAAAAAATCACAATCTCCTCTTAAGTTTTTATGTAGTCTGTCCCCTTTTATTAATGGTTAATGCGTCTTTTTTTAAGCTAAGGACCTATCAGCAAATCATTTTGTCAAGTTGAGGATTTTCTTTTACATTTAATTGATTAGTTGACGGCTTGGATACAAGGTGATTGCTCTATTATAGAATTAAGTTATTTTGCGAGTCGTTTATTAATAATATAATAAATTGTTTCGGAAAATGCGCGTTAAATAGCCATAATAAAAATAAAGAGAACCCAGCGACTCACCAGCAGTCGTACATCTTATTAGGGGGCCTACTAGAAAAAGGAACAATGAACAAAATGTGAAAACAAAACCAACTTTGTTAAAATAGCACCATAAAAAGTTTTTGTTATCTTTATGATAGTCAGAGAAATAATAGAAGGGACGCTTTTTAATAGTTGGTGATTAATCTTTAAAATAATAGTGTTAGTATTGAATGAAAAAGATAATTGTTTGTAAATAAACTAATGCAAGACTAAATATGAAACAAGCTAGAAAGTGCTTAGCATTGATATTGTTGGTCTACTTGGATATTAACTATTCTAGTAATAGGTAAATAAATCCAAAACTGTCCATTAATTTTCCCTGTTTTTACAAGGTAATACAATATGTATATTTCTTATCTCATTAGTATGTATAAAGTTTCAGACATACACGTATTCAATGTTTTGATTTTAGAGGTGGTAAACTATGAAATTAGCAATCGAAGTCACCCACTTCAGGGACCTCACTCTTGTCCTATACTGGCATGCTGAAGATGGGGAGATCAGGGTTCGAATCCTGATCCTGTCTATGAGTGGGTTTTTTTTTTCTTCTTAAATTGTTTCTCACTAGATTACCTCTAAAATGTTTTCTTCTCATCCCTGATCCATAGGAGTAATTATCAAATATGCGTACAACCTAAACAGGTTGATGATTAAAAATAACTTATGTATATACATACGCCAATCCACATATTTTAAGGTAATCACTTTTGAGATACTGTCAATTTTAATATCTTTAAGATGTACAATACGGAATATTTTTTTTGAAAATTTTAATTACGTTACCTTTAATAAACTGAAAGGTTCTTCATATGAAAATTTGACTATAAATATTTTTATATTTTAGTAATAGTGGTTATAGTAATATATTATTACAAACACACTCACTTGAGCTATCACCTATTATTTTAATTTGAGCAAATCTCGGATCATTATCGCGCTTTCCCCTTATTAAATTACTGAAATTGGTCTCAATAGGGATTATATTTTAAAGGCTCTCTTAATATTCAATGTGTCAAACTCTCCATGCTCTCGACCACGGCCAAGAACCATCCTTCTCCCTTACCGTAGTATATCCAGCTGGAGACCGGCGCGACGGAGGCGCCGCACTTAAAGACGCCCTCCGTATCTTTGGCGAGCGCCATGGCGGTGGCGTAGCCCCCGTAACTCCAACCCCAGATGGCGGTACGTGAGGCATCAATGTATGGCAGCTGTTGTTGTAATGACCTGAGAAGATTAAGAAGATTATTATTATTATCATCACCGCGTCTTACTACCCGTTCGGATTATACGCACTTACGCTAATGTATAATGGTAGGGTGATTGTGAGATGAAATGTAGGACCTACAGTTTAAGGTGGAATCCGAACCACGGTGGAGGCCTGGCATTCCCCACATTCACAAGTTGTGATTAATACACGTCTTGTCAGAGGTGAAGGAAGGGTTTGGCAATCAGATAAATCTGTGCTGGGACCGAGGGTTGAACCCCGGACCCCCACTGACTACTAGACTAATGGTGCCAGTATGGTCATTGAATAAAATTATGGTTCTTATTTTATAGTAGTGATTTAACGTGTTGGGGATTGGGTGTTATGACTATTTTAGAGATAATTTACAGTGTTATTTAGATATAACAAACTTTTTTTTGACAGTTATAAAAGTTACTAGGACAATGTTCATGTTCATGTTCATGTTCTGTAAAATCATGTAATCTTCAACTGTCCCATTTGATAGATATTATAAATACCTTTAAAATTACACTAAAATAGAAAAATACTATAGTTGTTGGGAGCAATTAATTATGTTTATAGCTCTAAAAGTTTCTTCTCATCTTAATCCTACCATAGTTTGTAGATTGTGGGCTGGTATAATAAAGTGGTTTAGGAAGTGAACTTTAAATACAAATATATGTACTCGTATTATATTTCTAGTATTGGTTATAAGAGATTTAAATTAATGCACAATATATTAAAGTAATAATTTAGTACTGATTATAGTAATTACTTCGGTATACATTTAATTATGGTTCAAAATTACACCTTTAAATATGAATTAAAATATTCTCGGTTCAATTCCCATGTCCAGGTATAAATTTGTAGCTATAGCTCCGTGGTGTCAACCCGCAGTCGAGTTGTACCGGCCAAGCGTCTGCCATCTGTTGGCGAAAATAGTGCTAACTCCTGCTGGTATAGGGTGTCATGTGGCCAGCACAGCAAGCCCTCCAGCCGTTAATCTCAGTTTTCTAGACCAGCGTTGCTACGTTTTCATTCGAGTAGCTCCTCATTTGTCCTCACGAGGCTGAGTTGACGCCATTCCAGACGCACTGCTTCACAGAAAAATCTGGAAGCTCCAGGGATTGAACCCGGAACCTCTGGATCGGTAACCAGTAACTCTGACCACTAGTCCACAGAGGCGGTCATCATTTTTAAACTATATTTTTTACAAAACTAATATTTAAGTAAAGCATGTAACTCAAACGGGTGGTAAGGTGCGGTGCTATAATATACATATATATATATATATATATATATATATATATATATATACACATACACAGCCATTACTGTTTCCCACCTGTGGCCTGGGTCAGTTTTTTTTATTCAAGCCATATATTTTCCACCACAGGCTGGCTAGGCCTGGCCCATATTCACATGTCTTATAATCTAACTTAAAACTAGAACAGACACAACATCCTGTCTCCAGCCGTTAATTCATCACTCGGCAAGGGTAAACACACATTTCATTAATAATACATTTTTCAGCCATGCTGGAATTCGAACCCGGGATCCTCATCTCAGTAAACAGACACGCTACCGACTGAGCTAAGGTTCGGATTAATATATATACACCATGGTACTTATATTAGTGACGTAGTATGTGTACCTGGTGACAGCTATCTGATCCTCTATCTCCACGGTCCCCAGTTTCCTGTTGAGGGAGAAGAGCAGCTTGTTCCCCCTCAGACCCGACCCTCTGCCGTCGATCAGTCCGTAGATTATGCTCCGGTTCGTCGCCAGGTAAGTCCCGAAACTAAGCGTGTAGGCGTCGTTGATCTGGTTGGAATTGGGTCCCCCGTACCTGCGTCATCATCCACAAAGATAGTGGTGACGTGAACTGGAATTGTAGGAGGGTGAGTTATACTTCCAACCCCCACCCTTCCTCCCTCGCACCCCACCCTTTCAAGAAAATAACCTCCTATTATCGAAAAATGTTAATCGCAATTCTATGCATATAAAGTCCCTTGAAAAGTTGACAATGATAAGAATTTTGTTCAAATAATTAGATCGGCTGGTTCCCTTTCTTAAAATAATTTAATTCCTTTAATTCTTCTACAATTCAAATGAAACCCTATATTTTCACTATAAAAATATAAATTAAGTTTTATAAGTATTCATCTAAGGAAGAATAACTTGCTAAACCGCTCTGGTGGCCCCGTAGTCTAAGCTAAGGCGACACTCTCGTAATATACTAGAGTAGGCTACAATGACAGGCAGATCGGGTGGGGTTCGAATCCTGGTTGGGTGTACTGAGATTGTTATTTTTCAAAATGGTTTCCCACGAAAATGTGGGTACACTTTCTCTAAATTCAACCTTGACCATCCATAATCCACTAGCATAATTACTAGGTCTACATTTGTGTAAAATCTGAAGGGGTAGTAAGATGCAGTGCAAAAAAAAACTTTATTAACCGTAGTAACTTTAATATTTTCCCTCGCGGTAATGGTCTCTTTTCATGAAAGAAGTTGCACATACCTTATCACCCCATCCCCTTCCCCCATCCTTTAGGGAATTTATTAACATGTCACCGCTCATATAGGTGGTGTTCAACTCGTCTAGTTTGGTTTGAGAGTGACGGGTAGATCGGGGTCCGAAACTCTGCTGGATGCACTGAACTGTGTTTTATCTTAGGGATCTACTACTCTCCCTCCATGAAAATTCGGGTACACTTCCTTAAAATTTTACTTTCCTTAACTTAAATTTACTAGGGTAAATATCCGGAAAACTAAAACTGGTAGAAAGACGATTTACAAACAAATCATAGAATAGTGTGCTACAGCAATATTTTATATAGTTCTGAACTATTGTTGTTTGTTTTACTACCCGTACCGTTTAAAGCATTTTAACTAACCTAATGGGGTAGAGGTGATTAAAGTAGAGTTCAGAGTGAAATGTACCCGCATTTGTTTGTAGGAATAATGGGAAGTCATTTAAGAAAAAATCACACAAAGTACACACAGCTGGGATTCGAACCTCAACTGTATAAACCTGACATTTAGTCCACGTGACTACCAATTCAGGTGTTTTTATGTAACAATTTCTAAGCAGTCTCTCATCGCTTTGCCTGATAGCCATTGATAGCCATTTTAATGCGTTTTTTAAACTACTGAGTGATGAGTAAACAACCCGAAGTTTGGTTTGATGCGCTTCCCTTCCATCTTGAGCTGGACATACACTCAACCCTGCGGCTGGCTAGTGCTGTCCACACCAACAGGTATAAAGCACAGGTACTAGAGAATTTCCGAAGTGTGGTGGCTTCCCATTGCTTTCCACACTGGATTTCTACGAGCGAGCCAGAAAGAACCTACAAATATTGCCGGGAAAGATATTTTCACATACCTTCTAGGGTTCTTTTACATGCCACAATTGACATAGGACCAACGGATTTAAGCCCCATCCAAAGGAAGTTGTGCTACTAATTTTTATCATCCAAGATAAATCTGTTGACCTCAGATGGGTTTGAACCCACGAGCGTAAAGTCCTGACGCGAGCACTTTACCCCAAGACCACCAAGGTCGCTTTTTAACCACAATTAACATAATTTAATTTACATTTTTGAATAAATTAAATCTCATCTCGTTAAAAAAAGGTTTTAATTTGTAATTTTCCAGAAAAAAATAGGTCTGATAGCAAATAAAAGGGTCCCGGTAGAACCACCATGGTGAGCACCCCCTGTATCGGTGATTATGGAACTGTACTCACACATAGACCAGCATGGGGTACTTTGTGTCCCCAGAAGTGTCGAGACCCGGAGGTAGCCACAGCCTGACGGTGGCGTCGAACCCCCCGTCAACAGGTACCTGCGTGGTGTACCAATCTGGGTACGAGCGTCCAGAAACACTTTCCCGGAAAACCTCGTTGCTTTCCCACACCTGGACCGTTGCGTCGTCTCCGCTGGAAGACGCCTGCAGACACGAGGAGAAACGTCAGATGTGTCGATGGTTTCATGTTCCTGTTTGTTCTGACGATTAGGAACGTTCTCTACCCGTGAATTTGCGGCAAGTCTAGATAGGATTTCCCGTGTTGATTTATTTACTTTTTATTTAGCTGGTTTTAAAGATAGAATATTGAAGCAGGAACTACAAATTCTTAAATAATTCTAAGAATAGTCTTAAATTGTGACAATTTTTTTTTGTAACTCATATTATTTAATCTTCACAAAACTAGGAATCTTCTTGCCAGCGTATGGATTTAAAAAAGTTAATTGATTGATATGTTTATCTAAACTAGGAAACAAGAAAAAGATAATTTTGAAATCTAAGTCAATGCTGTTCAGGAGAAAATTGAAGAGTGAGTGGGTATAATCGTCAGTGGAAGAGGGGAAGTGTTATCAGTAGATAGACAAGAGACCACATAGAATATACTGCTCATTCCCTTCTATCCATGACTGTCATGATCTGACGAGTGATGCTGTAGTGATACAGGTCCTTGTACAGACATTGGTTGCCAGGTCCTTGTACAGACATTGGTTACCAGGTCCTTGTACAGACATTGGTTACCAGGTCCTTGTACAGACATTGATTGTCAGGTCCTTGTACAGACATTGGCTATCAGGCCCTTGTATATACATTGGTTACCAGGTCCTTGTACAGACATTGGTTACCAGACCCTTGTACAGACATTGGTTACCAGGTCCTTGTACAGACATTGGTTGCCAGGTCCTTGTACAGACATTGGTTGCCAGGTCCTTGTACAGATCATTGGTTGCCAGGTCCTTGTACAGACATTAGTTACCAGGTCCTTGTACAGACATTGGTTACCAGGTCCTTGTAGAGACATTGGTTGCCAGGTCCTTGTAGAGACATTGGTTACCAGACCCTTGTACAGACATTGGTTGCCAGGTCCTTGTACAGACATTGGTTACCAGACCCTTGTACAGACATTGGTTACCAGACCCTTGTACAGACATTGGTTGCCAGGTCCTTGTACAGACATTAGTTACCAGGTCCTTGTACAGACATTGGATACCAGACCCTTGTACAGACATTTGTTGCCAGGTCCTTGTACAGACATTGGTTACCAGGTCCTTCTACATACATTAGTTACCAGACCCTTGTACAGACATTGGTTGCCAGGTCCTTGTACAGACATTGGTTGCCAGGTCCTTGTACAGACATTAGTTACCAGGTCCTTGTACAGACATTGGTTACCAGGTCCTTGTAGAGACATTGGTTACCAGACCCTTGTACAGACATTGGTTACCAGACCCTTGTACAGGCATTGGTTGCCAGGTCCTTGTACAGACATTGGTTGCCAGGTCCTTGTACAGACATTGGTTACCAGACCCTTGTACAGACATTGGTTGCCAGGTCCTTGTACAGACATTGGTTACCAGGTCCTTGTAGAGACATTGGTTGCCAGGTCCTTGTACAGACATTAGTTACCAGGTCCTTGTACAGAAATTGGTTGCCAGGTCCTTGTACAGACATTGGTTGCCAGGTCCTTGTACAGACATTGGTTACCAGGTCCTTCTACAGACATTAGTTACCAGACCCTTGTACAGACATTGGTTACCAGGTCCTTGTAGAGACATTGGTTACCAGACCCTTGTACAGACATTGGTTACCAGACCCTTGTACAGGCATTGGTTGCTAGGTCCTTGTACAGACATTGGTTACCAGACCCTTGTACATACATTGGTTGTCAGGTCCTTGTACATACATTGGCTATCAGGCCCTTGTACAGACATTGGTTACCAGGTCCTTGTACAGACATTGGTTACCAGACCCTTGTACAGACATTGGTTGTCAGGTCCTTGTAAATACATTGGCTATCAGGCCCTTGTACAGACATTGGTTACCAGGTCCTTGTACAGACATTGGTTACCAGGTCATTGTACAGACATTGGTTACCAGACCCTTGTACAGACATCTATTGTCAGGTCCTTGTACATACATTGGCTATCAGGTCCTTGTACAGACATTGGTTACCTTGAATATCGTGACGGTGGCAGGATCCGGCCCACTGCAAGTGATGCTGTAGTGAGTCAGGTCCTGGCTGAAGGTGGCTGTGCTGTACAAACATTTATTACCCTCGGGGGTCTGTATGGGGCACGACAGACAAGTGTTGACTCCGCCCTCAGTCACGGAATACACGTGGCGGTTAGTGGGAGCGTCTACCCCTGTACCCAGGTAGTAGCTGCAACACGACACAAATAAACACCATTATTATCATTATTATTATTATTATTATTATTATTAGATCATATGTTTCCCTTGATAGATGTGTGTTAGGGCGATTGACTCGCTAACTGAGCTGGTCAAAGAGTAATGGAAGAGAAATATTGAACTTAGTTAGTAAATAGTTTAGTTGCTATAATATATGCAATTTAGATATTTACTAAGTGTGTCAAACCCGCTTCGGTGGCTGCATGGTATAATGCGCTACTCTCTCAGTAGACTAGGCTGCCGATGACGGGGAGATCGAGGCCCGAATTGTTGATACTGCCGTGTGAAGAAAATTAAACTCTATGTTTTTACTGAAGCAATATTTTGTTTATTTTGGCCAAATTGTTTTGTTTAAATTACTGCAAAAAATACAGCCCTTAACTCGTTTTCCCTACATCCCCATCCTCAATAAAGAAATAATAAACATTTTTCCTCACATGATCGCCGCCTCGGTGTTCCAACCGTAGATGGAAGTGACGGTGTATCTGCCGGAAGTGAGGGCTCTTCTCTCGCCGCTACTGGTGTCTATGAGGATCACGTGATTGAAATCTCCATCCACCTCCCCTTGAGACTCACTCAGGATGGTCACGAACCGCGTCCCCGCGTCGTCAAACAGAGGGGTGCCCGGGGTAAGCCAGCCTTCAGGTTCGCCCCACTGGTGCACCTGACAGCACGAGGTTATCATGGGGGTGTCAAGGTAGGCTGGGAGCCGGTGTATCAGTGGTCCAAGGTGTCAGATTAATATGAACCCTTGGTCAGCATTGGCTGGGAGTCTTGGTTCCGAAACCAGGTCAGGTGCTTTGGGGATAGTATACCACATTTAATTTTTACATGGATATGGATAGACCACCTCTATGATTGACTGGATACAGATCCAGGTGTCCGGGGTTTGAGTCCCGGCGCTTGCAGATTTTCTGATAAGCAGTGGGTCTGTAATGAGGTCAACTCAGCCTTGTGAGGACAAATGAGGAACTACTTGAATGAAAAAACAGAGGCTCTGGTCCAGAAAACTGATTAATGGCTGTCGGTATCGTGGTGCTGATCACATGACACCCTCTCTCCGTAGAAGTTATCACTATCTTTGCCAACAGACGGAGGGCTGACGCCAAGGTGGTGGTTTGGCTGTATGCAATTCGTGCATCATCTATCCAGGCTATTTGTACATTAAAACTAATGGGGTAGGGGTGAAAAAGGTATAATGTATAGTAAATGTCATATCATTTGCGCATAAGGAGTGTGGTACAACATCTAGGATAAAAATAACTTAACCTGCCTGGCCGGAGTTCGAACTTTGACCTCCCCGTCACTGACAAACTAGACCGAATGAGATGTATGTTTTAGTTGGCTTATCCACTGATACGAACACGTAATATATAAATATATTTAAGGGCTGAGACCCTTGAATCCTTGAAGACATTTTGTCGCCGCATATTACTACCCGTTCGTGTTATACTCTTTTGTACTAATTAAGCTAATGGTTTAGGGATTTAGGAAGGTTATATTTAGGGGAAGTGTAGTCACATTTGTGTGGAGGGAGAGCGGAAAATTATTTTGAAAAAAAGCCCTCAGTACACCCGACCGAGACTCGAACCTCAATCTCCCCGTCAGCGGCAGTCTAGTTTACTACTAAAGTAGCACGTTAGATCATGTGGCTACTGAAATGGGTGACAGGTACACTTAAGTGGGACTGTTTATTAAGTGTAATAAACACGTTTTATTAATTATTTTTTTAAATAAATAAGCACCCACTTATTGGTTGGTTCCGAATTGAATGTTTAATAATAAAAACTGCGCTTACTATAGTCGCAGCTCCAGAGCTTGAATTGTACGAGGTTATCACTGCCACGTTCTGCACTCTGTTGGTCCACGTGGCAACTACTGCCGAGTCTGTAGGCCAAGTCACCGTGTAGAGGATGTGATCACTAGCGACAAAAATACCAACAGGTTCAATTAATAGTGAGTATACACGCACTAAGATAGCATTTTAGAAGGCTTGAACTAAATTAAAACTACTAATCAAATTCAGAATAGCCATTCTAACATCAACACGGTTGACACCAAAATCCTCTTAGATATTAAGGACAGTAGTTTTACTTAATTTTCAATTATCTTAGATTCAGTACCATTCACAACATATTTTCTATCCTACATTTATAACTATTCTTTACATTAAGTTCTAGTATTATAATTACGATTAAATATTGTGTCCTTACTACAACTCATGTTTTTCAAAAAACAAACAATCTAAATCTAAAAACTTGTTAATAATCTCAAAATGATCAATAAAATTAATTTTAAAAATCACATTAAGCCTCTAAACAAATACTCACCATTCACCCATGGAATGATCGTCCGTAAACTGATAATGAAGAGAGAGAAAGGGATCATCCAGCTCATTGGGAAGGCTCAATGTTATCCTTTTGGGAGAAAGTGGTCCTTTGTAGGGATGAGGATTAGTTATATATTTTGGGAGAGAGTGTTACTCCTCAGTAGGGAAGAGGATCAATATTACTATCATCATCATCATTATTATTATTTTGGGAGACAGGTGGTCCAGAACTCTAATTTAAACTTAACCCCTTACTAAATGTGCTCAAACAACTAGAATAGAATTATTTCAAAACAAAATTGCATGTAGGAGCTTAATAGTGAGCTTGAGGAATGGATTCCCGCACCGGAGGGCACGCGGACAAAATCATAAGCATCTTCTTACCTGTTTGACAGAGATAAGAGAGTTATGTGTTAAAATCTCTACGCAAACGTGGGTTCACTTCCTTTGAACTCAACCTTCCTCATCCCCACCCCATTAGCGTGAATATGTGTAGAGCCAGGATGGATAGTGAGGCGTGGTAAACGGGTGAACTAAGTTGAGAATCAGTTTGAGTACTTACTCGGTGACTATATCAGTGGGCGCAGGAAGGTCGACGACAGTGATCGAGTCATACGTCAAGTCTTGAGTCAGGTCTACCACCTTGAGAGAAACATGGGGGTTCGTCGTGCCGGACTGAAACAAACACATCATGTTCCTATATCGGGACGCAGCATCGAGTTGACTCCATCGGCCAGAGTTTTCGTTCGGACAATCCTTTGGAGTATTACGTCAACTCAATCGCTACCTCCGCGATCATCCCTGTCAAGAAGCACCTAGAAGGAGGCAGGTAGTGACTTTTTATTTGTCACTGACTCTCACTACCTGAACAGGTTATACGTATATATGATAATTTATTATTATGTGGTAGGGATGAGGAAGGAAGCATTTTAGAGGTGACATACCCGCACATTTTGAAAAAGCCACCCTCAGTAGACTTGACAGGGATTAGAACCTCGATATTCCCGTCATCAACAGGCCTGTATAACACGATAGTGACGCCTTAGAATGTTCGGAACACTGAAGCTGGTAGTAGCACTAATAAAATAGAAACGTTCTATCAATGTTGAACATAAATTATTATTATTAGCACCGCGTCTTACTAGCCGGTCGGGTTATACGCACTTACGCTAATTTGTAATGGTAGAGTGATTGTGAGATGAAATGAAGGACCTATAGTTTAACGTGGAATCCGAACCACGGTGGAGGCCTGGCATTCCTCATATTCACAAGATGTATTGTCAGAGGTGAAGGAAGGGTTTGGTAATCAGATAAATCTTTGCCGGGACCGAGGATTGAACCCCGTCCGCCAGCATAGAAGTCTGACACCTTACCCCTAGACCGCCAGGTCACCTTGAACATAAAAAAAATTATATTTTCTAAAAGGTACTACCAATGTCCTTTATCGCGTGGTTTAAATAATCAGGTTTATAATTTAAGTACTGGATAATATCTAATATATTGTCTATGTTTCACGCGTGCTTAGATTAAAATGTGATTATCATTGGTAAACCAACTTCTCATGAGATAAAGGAGTAAGAAGGGGAAAAATCAAAGTTTAGTATGGAAAACAAAAATACAAAACTGGTTCAATATGCCATATTTATTATGAGTGATCGATGAAAATGATTCACATAAAAACGTTTCTGATATTAAAGAGTCTCAAAAAGATGTCATAAAGCATTTAGACTTATTTTAATAAATTCATATAACTACAGCCCGTTTAAAATACGTCGTCTTTTATTTGTTTTGAAATGGAGAAGTCCTGTGGAATTACATTATTTACACATACGTGACCTCTCTAACACAACATAAAGGATACTCTGTAACGAGTTAAAAGTTCCATCATCATCAACTGTTTCCAGCCTGTGGCCGGGTCAGTTTAGTAAAATGCCTCCATCTTCCTCTATCTTTCCACTGTTCTTCCTCCTTTAATCGCTTTCATTACTCTCCTCTCACTTGCACATATTTTGTTTTCCGCTTCTACCCTCTCTTTCTTGGCCTCCCATGCAGTCTTTTTCCTACCTACTTGATCTTCATCATTCTATTTGGTATTCTCTCCTTCTCCATCCTCTTTACATGACCATACCATCTCAGTCTTGCTTCCTCTACTATCTCATGTGCTCTTTCCTGGATAACTTCATTCTTATTCTTCTTTCTCCTCTTGACAGATAACAGCAAAAAAGTCTGGCAAACTGTACGTATTTAATTTACGATAGTGCAGCTCTAACCTCAATACAATTTCGCTAAGCATGTGTGTTGTGTAGCTAAGCATGTGTGTTGTGTAGCTAAGCATGTGTGTTGTGTAGCTAAGCATGTGTGTTGTGTAGCTAGGCATGTGTGTTGTGTAGCTAGGCATGTGTGTTGTGTAGCTAGGCATGTGTGTTGTGTAGCTAGGCATGTGTGTTGTGTAGCTAGGCATGTGTGTTGTGTAGCTAGGCATGTGTGTTGTGTAGCTAAGCATGTGTGTTGTGTAGCTAAGCATGTGTGGTGTGTAGCTAAGCATGTGTGTTGTGTAGCTAGGCATGTGTGTTGTGTAGCTAGGCATGTATGTTGTGTAGCTAAGCATGTGTGTTGTGTAGTTAGGCATGTGTGTTGTGTAGCTAAGCATGTGTGCTGTGTAGCTAGGCATGTGTGTTGTATAGCTAAGCATGTGTGTTGTGTAGCTAGGCATGTGTGTTGTGTAGCTAGGCATGTGTATTGTGTAGCTAGACATGTGTGTTGTGTAGCTAGGCATGTGGGTTGTGTAGCTAGACATGTGTGTTGTGTAGCTAGGAATGTGTGTTGTGTAGCTAGGCATGTGTGTTGTGTAGCTAAGCATATGTGTTGTGTAGCTAGGCATGTGTGCTGTGTAGCTAGGCATGTGTGCTGTGTAGCTAAGCATGTGTGTTGTGTAGCTAAGCATGTGTGTTGTGTAGCTAATGCATGTGTGTTGTGTAGCTAGGCATGTGTGTTGTGTAGCTAGGCATGTGTGTTGTGTAGCTAGGCATGTGTGTTGTGTAGCTAGGCGTGTGTGTTGTGTAGCTAAGGAAGTGAGAAAACTTATTATATAAATTAGGTACAGTCCAATTTTTAAAGGAAGGTACCTTATCTGACAGCTAGAAAAGTTACTCGATCTATTTTCACGAGTTTTTTTTGTCAACGCGTCTTACTACCCGTTCAGGTTATACGCACATATGGTAATTTATTCTAATGAGGTACGGATGAGGAAGGAAACATTTTAGTTGTAATCAACTCGCAGTTGCTTGGAAGGAGAGTGGGGAACCATTTAAAGAAAATCCTCCCTCAGTAGACCCAACCAGGGCTTTAACCACGATCTGCCCCGTCATCAGCGGGTCAGTCTGACACGAGAGCGACGCCTTAATCAAGTCGATCATTGAAGTGGGTTTCACGTTTTATACGTCAGGTCACGTAATTTCAATGTCACTTTTGATGGAAATTATAAATACCTATAAAATAACACTAATAATAATAATAATAATAGTAAAATTTTATCAATATTGACCGTAAAATATATGTTCGAAATTTATAAAAGGCCCTTCCTATGAAAATTAGTCTTCAACTTAGTCATTAGTATGCCACACCAGTGGGCATGTGGACAAAAGCGTTATTCTTGTATTGTCTGGTTTAAAGGTGTCTGTGTGGCAGGGATTTAAATCCAGGTTAATTATAATGAGGTGTTTTTTTTTCGAAAATGTTTATATATTTTTCCTTCACGCAAGTACGGACATATTCCGTCATAATTATAACTTTGTCCATGTCTATTACACTAGTTTAACTTTACCGATATCCCGAGAAAGTAGTCAGAAGTGGAGGACATATATTTATATAAATTCTGAAATATTACTTAATATCATTTGATTTAACATTTGTGAACCAAGTGATTAGCGTAGAATTTGAAAGTTACTGACTTTCCAACATCCATTCTGCAAAAATGTATTATTAAAACCGGTAATATTTCTTATTTTGAATATCACTCAACAATATTTAAGGATGGTACAGTCATAAAATAGCAAGATTATCTAGCACACGGAAACCCGTGAAAGCCGCAAAAACATATTTTTTTAGGGGTGTGGGGTGGAAAAAAGGGTAAAACACCATGAATATTTCAAAATATAGTAAAAATGCTGAAATATATGTTAATGTGGGTAATTTAACTGTAAGCTTAAAATAATAGATATTATAATAGATGAAATATTAAACTGAAGAATTAATCACGTTGATTCAAACATGTCTTATTACCCCCTAAACAAGGATTGTGAAGCGACAGAAGACGTAATTTCACTATCAATCTAAAGTAATCATTTTTTAAACGTAAGTTACATTACTTCACACACCAATCAGTTTGATGAAAAATGAAATCTCATAGCGCTTTTATTCAATGTAAAACGTCTGGAAAAGTGGGAATTCTTTCTGGAAAACATAGGGAATTTAGTAGTAAGAGAGTAGTGGCAGCCCTGAATAGGAATCAGAGCCGGCTATCTGCGACGATACAAGACTCGGATATCCTTACAGACAGTTTACACGCAGCCCTGCGTCAGATGTGACCTTAGCATTTGTTCATATTCTATTGCACCAAAGCAATAAGTCACTATATCACAGTTTTATAAAGGTTTTTTTGTTGACCTCGATGGTCTTGGGGTAAAGTACTCACCTCAAGATCCAATGTTCATGGCTTCAAAACCAGCCGGGATCGACGGATTTTTCTTGAGCGATAAAAATTCATGGCAAAACTTTCTTCGGAAGGGAAGTAGCGCCGTCGTCTGTTGTAGGATGTAAAATAACTCTGGGAAGTATGTGGAAAATATCTTTCCCGGCGAAATTGGTAGGCTCTTTCGCTCTCACTAATAGAAATTCTTGTGTGCTGATATAATCAGTCGGTTCATAAAGTGCACGTTAAATACCTCAAATAAATTATTGATATAGTGTTTTTAATCCAGCCCAAATTAACTGACGAGATCTAAACAAGGAACCAGAGATATCCATCAAGTACACTACAGTTGGATTTGAAACGCATCAAATGAGATCAAAAAAACAAATGAACAAAATATGTTGTTCTTTATAAGAACAAAACTAGGCTTAACATTTTAAAAGTATTTATTAAGTAGTATGATCCATCTATCCACATAATATAAGTAAATTTCGTGTGTGTGTGTGTGTGTGTGTCTTTACACACCTTCCAGAACCCCTAGATGACTCATAAAGCTTAAACTTACTTTGGTGCCCACATGGTCTAATGCGCTACTTTCATATTAGACTTGACTTACAAAGACGGGGATATCGGGGCTCGATCCCGGCCAGGTGCACTGAGGTTTTGTTTTTTTTCCTAAACGGTTTTCTACTCTCTCTCCACGTAAATGCGGCAAATTTTATTATATCTGACATACGGAAATTGGATTGTATAAACTTGAAAATATCGAAATACATTTCTAATCAGCCGTGTAATTTGAATGGAATGTCAAACTAAACAGGTTGATTCTTATCAAAAGACTTGGCAGCTTCTTATCTCAGCGGCAAAGCGTATGTCTACTCAGTTATGGGTTTTCGTGTTCGATTCCCGGCACGGACAAAATATTTATAATTATTGGTTCAAACCTTCGCTGTTACCCTAGGACCGGGTTTTATGTCGGTTCGAGATGTCTTTATATATATATATATATATATATCTTACTACATGTTTGGGTTGTAGGCCTACTAATTACGCGAATGTGTCAGGGATGAGAAAGTTTGAATTAAGAGTCAGTGTACCCACATTATCAAGGAGTGAAAGCGGAAAACCACCCTCAGTACACTCGACTGGGATTCAAACCTTAATTTCCCTGTCATCGACAGTAAAGTATATTACGAGAGTGACGGCTTAGACCATTCGGCCACAGTAGTGGGTTAGTGTCCGAGAATTGATTTATCTTGTAGTCCGTGTTCTAATATAAATAGTTGGTTGAGAGATAATAGCTAGAAGGACTTGATGCTTTTTCCCACTGAACCGGAGATTCGGACCGGTAAATCGGGTGCGCGGCACGCTATATTGCGGGTGTATTTTGTGTCTAGTTGAGGGGTTTAGTTCTTGATACATCACGCCTTCTTTTCCGGGCCGGGTTGAGCTCGTAGCACGCAACTGTAGCTATTTTTGAGGCGGTAAAGGGGTAGGTGGGTGAAATCAGAACCATAACAGGTTGCCATCCGTCACATATTTTGCGGAATTGTTCCACATAGCAAATTATAATACCACCGTTTCTTCTCAAGACCCCCCCTCCCCCCATACAAAAAACGTTTATTTTAACAATTTTTATTCTTTTGGTTAGGCCATTTAATGAGCCACTATTTATGTCATGTATAAGTTTGCTTTTGGTCATAGTGGCGGATAGGTATGAGCTAGTGAGTTTTTATGTGATTTTACTAATGTAAGAAGAATGTGTGTCAATGAATTAAATTATTTTTATTTGATTCTAACTAGTAAAATGTTCGATTACTAACAAACTTATAACAATAAAAAATCTCCTGGATCTTGATTATATTAATTTTCTAGTAATGTATGTTAGCTCTGAAAATTCAAACAGAAAACTTAGAAAAGTTTGAGTTCATAATTTTATAGCCCTCAGCTACGTAAAACCTTTAAAATAGTTATATACAATGTAAACAAATTCATAACGATAACAAATTTTTCACTAGAGAAGTTAAGATGACAATAGATGTTAAAATAATGTATAGAACATAGAATAATGATTAATTTATTCACAATTATATCGACTTAGTGGTCTAGGGTTATGGTTCCTATTCTTAGTGCAGGAGGTTTCGGTTTCAAATCCCAGCTGAGTCCATATTTTTACTTTAAAAAATACTTAAATCTTTAATCAAACGGTCTATTTTTTTTAAATGTCTGCTTTACTTAATATTTATCTTTATGTTATAAAATGTGTCTAGCTCAAGCTAAATAAAAAACAAGAACCTTAAAATATAAACATTTGAACATTTTTGAAATTTCACTAATAATCTTGAATATGTTACTATAAACATAAAATTTAATTTATTTAATTAATATATTCTTTTAAAATTTCACTTGGGTTAGAAAGTGTTTTTTTTTGCAGCTTAATTAATAAGGTGCCAAAAGATAATTGAATTACAGGACTATGGATAGTGATAAACAACTTAGGGGTTGGGGAATTAGGTACATCCGACCAAAATCTAAGAGTCACTGACACTCCAGGCAAGTCGAGACTTATGCCTTTCTCCGCGTGGTCACCGTCGCGGGTCTTAAGGACTGTTGGCGAGTTCTCGGATGACAAAAAAAAATGAATTAGTGGTATTTAACACGTACTTGCTAAACTGATTATTTTCTATCATCATACGACTTACAAACTAACTTATCCCTAAAATACAGACAACATCCAGTCCCTCGGACAGAAATGCATCACTGGGAAAGGGGAAACCCCAATTTCACAAACGATACAATTTTCGTCCGTAGATTTGCAGACACTCTTTATCAACAGTAGCCTCATGGCTTCTTTGGTGCTGACTGACAGCTCACAGCTGACAGCTGGCGGCTTTGAAAAGCTACCAGACCTAATTATGTATCCCTACGCCGCGCCATATGATCTGCAAAAACATGTGTTTAGCAGCTGTCATTCCTGACAGTCAAAATTTAGGTATATTCCTGAATGTTGACTGTCAGAAGTCAGCTGTGAGCTGTCAGTCAGCACCAAAGAAGCCATGGTACTACTGTAAGTGAGCTAAGTAGTCGGTAAAGGGCGGAGTTTGACTTCCTTGCCTTGGGGTATTTGATGGTCCGCAAGGTGACGTACTGGTCCTCGAGATCACCAGGAGTTCCGTAAAGGAAGTAAGAGAACTCGTCCACTTCTGTGTCGTTGAAGACGGCAAAGGCGAGGCTGTCTCCTCTTGGCGATATCCAGAAAGCCGACCCGGAACCGAAGACCTCCTCTAAATCAATTAATTAATTTATCAACCCGGTTCAGTAGCCGCATGGTCCATACAGCACTAATCTTGTAATAGACTAAACTGAACGACAGGGAATTACGGGTTCGATACCGGTCGTGTGTAACGAAGGTGTTTTATTTTTCAAAATAACTAGCAGATAATTTTACCTGACGTATGAATACGTGAAAGGGGATCTAGTAACTTTTGTATCCGTCAAATAACGCCCTTCTGATGAAAAATGGATTGTAATTTTTTTTTCAATCGCGTCTTACTAGCTGTTGAGGCTATACGCGTATATTATCATTACTCTATTGAGGTAGGGATGTGAAAGGAAGTATTTTAGAGGTAATCTACCCGCATTTGCGTGGAAGGAGGGTGTTAAACCATATATTAAAAACCACACCCAGTAGAGCCAACCGGTATTCGAACTTCGAACTCGCAGTCATCAGCATGCCAGTCTAACACAAGAGTGAAGCCTTGGACAATTTGTCCACTTGTGGGTGACTGTAAATTAGCCTGTAGGGGGAACAACGCCTCCCCTAGTAGCTTTTATAGCTTTAAGATAACGCCGTTCTTGTTAAATTAGACCGTAAGTTATCTTGTAAGATGAACAGTGTATTCTCAAAGCTCCCTGCCTGTAACGACTCACCCTCGTAGACCCAGTCAGGGACGCCGTTGTAGTACACGCCTGGCTCCCCTGTGCGTGTGATCTGATGCTCAGTCTCGCTAGAGGCGTTGGGACGATAGAAGATGTTGTTGTCTAGAACAAACACGAGAGCGCTGCCTCTAGGGGACCACCTAGCTAGTTGAAGATAGGAGGTGCCGCTCACGTTCAAGTACACACTGTCAACAACATTTAGCACCAAGATTTATGTTAGTAATCAACTTAGATTGAGAGAACGAACTTTTTTTTAATACCGCGTATTACTACCCGTGTGAGATACACGATAATGTGTGGAGGATTAGGTGAGTTGAATTTAGAGGAAGTGTGCACGCATTTGCATGGAAGAAAAGTGTAAAGCCATTCAGAGAAGAGAATTCCTCAGGTCACACAACTAAGCTACGAGCTGATCGGCTTTAAAGGGCTAGTTTGGTATTGAATGTGGATAATCAATTTATTAGTACAGTCTTATAGAGCCTTTCTTGCCTCGGCAACAGCCCACCAGCCACACCTGTATTATACATATGTATTATACATATACATATATAATACATATACATATATATGTATTATACATATATATATATATATATATTCTATTCGTCCCCCCCTGTAAGTACCAAGCCTACCTTGCATTATTTTAATGAAACAAATAGCCGAAACTATTGTTAATGCATTTTAGTGAGGATTTCACCTTTTAGATATCATATTCTGAAAATTGAAACATGACACCTGGACACGGGAATCGAACCCGGGACCTTCGGCTTAGTACGCCACTGCTCTTACCACTGAGCTATCCAGGATTCGTCCCGTGCCCATGGTCATTCTTCACTCATAGTTTAAGGCAGAGTCT
>CABFVX010001688.1:30675-44318 GCA_902151425.1 Timema shepardi | reverse complement strand
GACTCTGCCTTAAACTATGAGTGAAGAATGACCATGGGCACGGGACGAATCCTGGATAGCTCAGTGGTAAGAGCAGTGGCGTACTAAGCCGAAGGTCCCGGGTTCGATTCCCGTGTCCAGGTGTCATTTTTCAATTTTCAGAATATTGCATTATTGTACTATGTTATATCTGATAAGATGGGGCTATATAATGATCCATCAAGGTAAGACTGCTACCTTACAGTGTACATACAAATTTATTAGATACATATTTAGTACAAGTTATATGTTACACACACATATATGGTATACATATATATGTATATACAAATATATATTTTATACATATATATGTATGTGTATACATATATATGCTATACATATATATTCATGTGCTATACATACATATATAGGCTATATGAATTTACAAATATATATGTATTTTATATATGTATTTACAAATATATATGTACATATATATTTACATACCTACAGCATGTGTACACATACATAGATTTCCATGTGTGTTTGAATCATTTACACTCCTACGGACAAATGTTATACCTATTTTATATCATAGATAATTTATAGAAAAAAACCTGGTTACCTGTTTCCAATATCATATATGACAAATTTCGAAGTAGTGGAGTGTCGAAATCCCTGAAATAAATAATACATTTTTTTTAATGAAATGGTCCTAAAGATAACAATGAATAATATACTATAAATCCTCATCATTGAACGCGTATTAAAATGTCAGCGAATACAATAGGAATTTAGAAAGACAAACAGATAAATAAATGATAGATAGGACAACGTACCGACTGTGTATCGTAGGAAAGTAGGAGGTACAGTCCGTCTGGAGATAAAGTGTACCCGGCCGCATTGTAGGCGGTCTGAAAAAAAAAAGTTTCATGCACACCTCGTTATTTTGCATGCTATTATTTATTTAGCCTAAGATAGTTCCAGAACAAAAATAAACCTCCATAGAATTAGCCTGCAGTTGAGCCATACTAACAGAATTGCCGCTGTCTGTTGGTGAAGATAATGACAAATTCTGCGGATAGAGGGTGTCATGTGGTCATCCTAACGAACCCTTCATCCGTTAATCGCCGGGTTTTTTTAGACCCAAGCCACCACGTATTCATACAAGTGATTCTTCATTTTTTCTCATGAGGCTTTGCTAACCCCATTTCCAAACCCATTTCTTCACAGAAAATTTGAACACGCTGGGGTTTGAACCCTGAATCTGTAGGTCTGTAGCCAGTAGTTCTGATCAATAGACCACAGGTATTGTTGCAGTTTTCATAACAAACACAACTAATATATATATATATATATACCAGGCCATTGATTCACCACTCACCAGAATGTCATTGATAGATTTTCGGCTTCCACGGACAATCGAACCCGTAACCTAAATATCAGTTTTTTTTCTTTATTTAGCACCAAGTCTTACTACCCATTCGGGTTGTACGCTGAGGTACTAATTACGCTAATGGGTTAGGAATTGGCAAGGTTGAATTTAGAGGAATTGAACCTCGTATTTGCACGTGTATGGAGAGTGGGAAACCATTTTGGAAACATCCTCCCCCCCCCCCGTCCCCAGTTCACTCGATCGAGATTCTAACCTCGATCACCCCATACTTGGAAGTCTAGATCAACACTAAACTAGCGCGTTAGCTAACTACGCCACCGAGGCGGGTCAATATCAGGGTTTAAACTCCAAAACTTTACGAACATTAAAAATGAGCGGCTGGTTATGTTAACATACCCTTGCGCCTTCTATTAAAATAAATAAATACAGTGAATTAGTATATTACTAGGTAAATATTTGAATTTAACTAAATATGGCTGACTCAAACCAATTAAAGTTTTTATACATAAACTAAAGAAAAGTTTATTCTTTTCCTTTACTGACGTAGCCTTTTTTTATTTGAACATAATTTTTATTTTTGTTTTTACCATAATGCCTTGTTTTATTGTTTTCTTTTAATGGGTGACTTATAATACAAAATATAAGCTATCAGGATGATGATGACGTATTTTGAGGGAATACTCAAGTAAATCATTGAATTCATTTTACTTGGATACTGATCGAACCCCGTAATCTTAATACAAATTCAAACACTTTCAATTATTTGTTTTCCTATATCTAAACAGCCCCTAAAAAACCAAATATTTGGCATATGAAACTAGTTTTATGTTAATGGTGCAAAACTTTTCCACATTTAATAAAACATTGTCATGCGAATCAAAATGGATGTTTGACAATATAAAGGGTGACCTGGTGGTCTAGGGGTAAGGTGTCAGACTTATGTGCTGGGGGTCCGGGATTCAATCCTCGGTCCCGGCACAGATTTATCTGATTGCCAAACCCTTCCTTCACCTCTGACAAGACGTGTATTAATCACAACTTGTGAATTTGGGAAATGCCAGGATTCCAACGTGGTTCGTATCTCACGTTAAACTGTAGGTCCTCCATTTCATTTCACAATCACCCTACCATTACACATTAGCGTAAGTGTGTATAACCCGAATGGGTAGTAAGACTCAGTGCTAATAATAATAATAATAACAATATAAAATTTATTACTTTAGTTATTTTTGCCTCGCGTATCACTCATTCAATGCCCCACTAGACAATCAATAATTAAAAGTAGAAGTCTACTTACTAAAACTTCTTTAAGAACCAAGGTTGTGTTTGTTCCGGTTGTGACGTCATAGCGCAGAATATCTCCCGTGACGCTGTCAGCGTAGAGGAATTCCGTGCCTAAAACATTATCATATCATATAATAACGAAACCCACTCCGGGGGGAGGTGGAGGGGGAATTTGTTCTATATGTTAACCCCATTTAGTATAGTTTAATATGTTGTTAGGTTAGAAAGGGCTTGGAGTTCGAATACTGGTCAAGTGTATTGAGAGGGTGGTTTATACTAAATGGTGATCTACTCTACTTCCATGTAAATTAGGCTACATTTTCTATAAATTAAGCCTTCCCAGTTCTTCCTCAATTAGTGTAATTAAATGTGTATAGCCCGTACGAAGGGAAAATTAACAAAGATTCGTATTTTATTGGCTTCTTCTATCGCCAGACTGATTAATTGATTGTCCTTACTGTGAGTTGTGAAACCAGTGCTAGGCTAAGAAGGTTATTAAATCATGGCGAATGCTAGTTGAAAGATGAGTTGATGGTAACTACAATACCAATATACGGTTGGAGCGTAAGTGACAGCTACCAGAAGGTTCTTTGTTGCGAACGTTGGCTGAACGAGACTGAGTCAACATATTCAGAAATATGAGGGGACTGCCTCCCCCTCCCAACCCCACAATTAAATAAATTCACCCCCACCCCCCTCGGGCCCACTACAGATTGATTTTCCTTCCCTCCGATACTCTCAAATGTGAAGCTCAAAGAGGACCTCGAATAAAACTCCAAATATTCTCTAATCTAAAGCCATATATATTATTTTAAAGGCTGCGTCTGAATACTTGGTCAGGTTACATACATATATTATAATTACTATAATGGGGTAGGTAGGAACGTATATATGTGTATTAATAATAAATTATCAATAAAAATTATATCAAACGCTTCTAATAATACTTTTAGCCAATGTTTGCAATTAAAAATACCTTCTGTTAGCTGTAACTTACCTACACTCCCACCTTAGATAGACTCTAGGTAGGAATGCTTGTTTTTATTTATTTATTTAGCTCTGCGTCTTACTACCCGTTCGAGTTATTCTCTCAAGTACTAATTACGCTAGTGGGTTAGGAATTGGGAAGGTTAAATTTAGAGGAAGTGAACCCGCATTTGAGCGCAGGGAGAGGGAAAAACCATTTAGGAAAAAACACCCCCAAATTTAGAGAAAGCGCACATGCATTTGCGTGATGGGAGGGTGGAAAACCATTTAGAATAAAAAACTAACATATTATTACTATACTACTATAAAGCCACACGGCTGACTCACTCACTGACATTAATGTTTACTCACTTCCAGATAAGCTAGAAACTTGAAATTTGGCACACTTATAGCTTCTAGCCTGTAACTGACGGGAACATTCCAAAAAGTAAAAAAAAAAAATCAAAATGGTGGAGCAACTTTAAAGTCGGTGCGGACCTTTCTTTGCTGGTCTATTGTGGCTAAACGGTAAGATCTATCAATAAACGGCTCTGGAATTACATTAGTTTACATCCACTTGGAAAGAAAGCAAAGCGAGAATATAGACAAAATTAGCAAGTACTTCCTCTAAAAGATAGATATATATATATAAATAGAGAGATATAAGGGGCGTCTTTTAGAGGAAGTAATAGCTCATTAGTGCGAAGAGAAAATAAGAAAATCAATCACAGTGCATGAGGTTGATATTCAAATCCATATCATCCTGTGAACTCTGACCAAATGCAACGTGAGCCCAACGCCTTCTATACCATAAGACCACCACTGCAAGGGCCTAGGGATACTCTTAGATTACCTCATCCTTAACACAAGACTTAAGCGATATCTTAATTTGGAAAGAAAAGGTTCATCGTAGCCGGTTATTTATTATATTTTTATCCATCGAAAGGAATTCAGTTGGATGTATGATAGTGAAATAAAAATATATCGTAGTGAAAATATAGAGTATAACACTCCAAATATAAAAGATTTTCGTTTTAAAAAAAGATAGGAAAATACATACTATAGTTAATGCATGATATATATTGAAAATTTATAAGTTAAGCAATTTGCATTAGGTTTAAATAGCTTTTGTTGACAAAATAATAATAATTTGATGATTTTTAAGTGTAATTTTATTCACGCCTGTAGTAAAAAATAACATTATAAACAGTTTAAGGTAATGTGAATATTTTAAAAGTCTGTTATATGATTTTATAACTTTCTTGTCCGAATAACAAAGTGTACATATATATGGAGTTGGATGAAATGTGGCTAATATTATCCACACTGATAGTTTTTATTGTCTTATTTCACTCTTCATTTCCTTATAAAATCATCGATTCTGAATATTTATATAGTTAAATAGACGTTTCATACCAGATACCCAAGTTCCCCTGAAGCCTCGTTGAGAAAACACTCCACCAATAATTTCTTCGAGGCTGAATGGTTGACCGATCACCCGAGGCTGGTCAACAACCGTTCTAGCTTCTGCTTCTACCGCAGTATATGCAAGCGCTAGCAGTACAATGATGCACCGCAACTCTACCTACCAGGAAACATCACCAACCATACATCAACATTCTCTGCACACATGACGTTTCCTAAAAATGTTTATTAGCCAACTATAATACAAACAATAGTTTTAGTAAACAAATACATGATCTAGCAATTAAGAGTGAACAAGATAGTAGTAATAATTTGCATATACATTAATATAGATAATTAATTAAAATAAAGCATTATAATAAAATAGTGTTGGAAATTTGATCTTAAATATTTATTTACTAATTTTAAATGCCGATAAATAATCTGATTAAATCCCCTCATCGTGTTTGTGTATCTCACACTATTAGAAATATTCTAATTATTATTAAATATTTAATTTTTATCGGGCCCAGTACTTTAAGGTTAAATTATAATAAGACATACCCTAGACATACGATTAATTGAGTGTTTCAATAAATTTTGTTTTTCATATATGATAAGCGTCTTAAAATCTTCAGGAATAAAAAATAAAATTATTTTCAAATACATACTTAATTCAATTTGATCTTATTTTTATACATAAATGTGTTTCAATTTGAATAACTATTAGAGATACTTTGTTCAACAAATTTTAATAAACACAAGTGTTTTAATCCTAATTCGGTAGAAGCAGAAGTCCCGATTTTAAGGTAAATTATAAATTTACAATATTTCGTAAACTTTAATGTCAAGTGCATATTTTTCCCTTAAATAATATTTGGATTGCAATATATGTTGAAAAAAGATAGAAGGATTGTGAGCTTAAATTAGCTGAAATATTTAATTTCAGAAAAAAGTATCTAAAAATGGTTGATTAACGTGTGTAATAACTTAAATGTGTGATTAAAATGTTTTTATGCTTGAATGATGTGTCGAAAACTTAATCAAGCTGTTATTAGACTTTCGCATAACATTAAAATAATGTAAATTGTTTTCATAATATTATATAAAATAAGCCCTTCCTAAATAAATATTATTTTAATATTAGATGTTAACAGACGTTAAAATGTTCGTAATTGTAAATACTTTCAAAATAATAATAGTAACAACTAACATTTCTATTTTGTCTCGACCCCTTAGAGAAAAAAATTGAACTCTATATTTTGTTAAATTTGACGTTTCATGCACCCTGAATTAGAAAAAGTTATTTTCATAATATCATGTGTGTCTGTTTGTATCTAGGTCTAGAGCCGAAACCATTTTAGCGACAGGGCTTCAAATTGGTATTTAATGTTTTCATAAAGTTCCCTCAAGGAGTTTTTGAAATTATATATCTAACCCTAAAATTAAAGGTAGCTTACTTATGGACTAAAAGAGAAAAAAATCGATTTTCTCAATATCAGCTCTAACGAGTTTGATTAAAATATGTATCTAGCCACTGTTAAACAATACAACCAACCACTTCAGTGTCCGCAGAGTCTAAGGTGCTATTCTTGCAATAGACTAGACTGCCGATGACGGGGAGAGTAAAGTTCGAATCTCGGTCGGGTGTACTGAGGGTAGTTTTCCAAAACGGGTTTCCACTCTTTCTATCTCCCCGCAAATGCGTGTACACTTCCTCTAAATATAACTTCAGAGGTGAAGGAAGGGTTTGGTAACCATATACATCTGTGCCAGGACCAAGGATTGAACCCCGGACCCCCAGCATAGAAGTCCAGACCTTACCCCTGGACCGCCACGTCACCTACTATTTTAGTTAAAGGAGAAGGAAAGTTTTTATGATGCAGCATACAGTTTATTCTCTTGTTTGTGACGACTACCGATATATATATTCCGACTCCTGAAAGCACATGAATGAAGAGTTTTTTTCCATTTATTGGAGTAGTCGACGTACACTTTGTTAACCGACTGACTGATTATATCAGCTCACGACTTACAAACTAACTTAAATCTAGAACAGACACAGCACACAGCCCCGGCTGTTAATTCATCATTGTGAAAGGTGAAATCCACATTGCACCAATGGTGCACTTTTCGGCCACGCCAGGAATTGAACCCTGGACCCTTAGCTCAGTAAGTAGACCGACACGCTACCGAATTAAGTAAAATATGACTTAGTGATTACATATTGTGTAGGCCTATATTATGACACAAGGTTTGAGTGTGATTTTTAGCTTCTTTTTTTTTGTACCACGTTTTAATACCCAGTACGGTTTTACGGATATTCACACTAATAGAGTATTGTATTGAAAGGAAATGTTCCTAGATTTGCGTGAATGTAGAATGAGAAAACATTTTTTTAAATACACCCAGCCGGTTCTCGAGCGCTGACCGCTCTGCCATACGAATAAGCATGTACTTTTAGGTGTAAAGGCCAGTGTTTTTGAAGTTTTTATAGCAATATATTTTCTTGGTCAAAATAAATAAACTATTGCTTCAGTACAAACATAGTTTAATTTTTTTCACATGGTGACCTCAACAGTTGTTGAATATTTGTCAAGGGTGTCCTGGAATTTAATGACAACTTTTCATTTAAAAAGTTTATTATCTAATGCTTCTATGCTCATGACATATATTCAACACTTGTTGATATCACCATGTGAATATAATTAAACTCTGTCTGTACTGGAGCAACGTTTTATTTATTTTGGTACAAAATGTGTTGCTATAAAAACTGCGAGATCACCGACCTTTTCTTGTGTTTCCTATACCTCCGCCCCCCCTTCCATATTAAGTTGGTTTGTAAGTCGTGTGATGAAATGAATCTGAGCTTATAGCATTCACGATAAACATCTCAACAAAAGCACTGCGCTAAGTTTCTTACTTACAAGGATGCTTCTTCTGTCGATGTCTCCCATCTCGTATGATAACGCGCGGCGCGACTCGACTGATCTGCCCGAGATAAGCGAGAGCTCTGCTCCACAACTCCCCAGACTGCGTGCTCTTTGTACCTCCCTCGCTATCTGTTAAGAAAGATAGGACACTTGGTGTCCCGCTGGTAGACCAAGGAGGGGGTTATTATAGGGGCACAATGCTGTTATCTGCTTGATTGTGCCAGCCACGGGTATAGTTCGTAGGATAAATCATCTATCGTTACACGAGCAGGTGGTAGCGGTGTCAGAAACCTGTTTATTTCATATATTTTTTAAAGGGAACTTCTTGTAAACCACAATATAGGGGCTAATATAGAGTTTAAAGGCTGATTGACCTGAAATAGTTTCTGCACGGGAATAAATTACATACATTTCTAAGATTTCTTTACATATGTCAATAATAATAATAATAATAATAATAATAATGACTTGTCTGGGTTACAGCAATATGTAGCTCAGTCGGGGTATGGACTAGCCAGTACTAACGTACCGTTGCCCAGGGGATGCCCGAATGTACTAATCGTACTTCCTTTCCGTGGAGGCTTTTTCCATGTACCGATGAGGTGATGGGATTATTCCCCTTTCAAAGAAAAAATCCAATGTTTCTACTGGGGAAATATTTTATTTATTTTGGGCAAAAAAAGTGTTGACATGAAAATGGCAAAAACACTGACATTAACTCGCTTTCCTTACACTCCCACCTTAAAAGCTTTAATAATGTATTATTATTATGCACATGTTAGTCACTGGTTCTTAACGTAACATTCATGTTCATAAATTGGTAGGAAAATGTCTGTTTATCATATAGTACAGCTTTATACACGTAATAGAATTAATCCACTTTTTATTACAAATAATTGAAAAGTCATCAATGGCTGGCTTGAACAGATTAATATAAAGATACTATATCTAATATTTGACAAGTTTAATCTTCCTACGAGTCTTACAATACATGTTGGTACAATCAAAATAAATAAATTTATAAGCCTTATTGGTATTTGTCCTACAAAGATTAAACTTTGTTCTCTAATACGTCAATTTAATCATTATGTTAAAATGACGGTTTGGATTACAGTAATTACATAGTATTTTGTTTATTTGTGAGAGTAATAAAACATTGTCAGTTTTTAATTTCAGGTGTATTTAACGGGTGATTATTTTAATCAACTGCTTATGACCCACAAAATTAAATAAAAACAGTCGCCAACTCGCAAATAATAAGTTTTCGGTACGCCGGGAAGTAAAACCGGTTCAACTAACTTAATAGGGAGACGTGCATCTGAAAATATCGTATTTAAAATTAAAACAATAATTAGACTAGCTTTAATATGCGATATAATTAAAAATAGATGTTGTTGGAGTGAAGGGAGTATGCAGGGGTAAAGAAGTATGGAGAAAGTTAGTGAGGATGGGTTAGGTAAAAAGTTGTTTTTTTAGCTACATGCAAAGTTTCTTGCTTACCACGTAAGGGAATGGTATGATTAGGTATGTATGTACTAAAATGTTTGGCTAAGAATTTAATATTCACTAACTTTAACCATTAACTTTTAGTTTTTACAAGAATCGCTTTCTCATCCTTTCAACCTTAACTAAAAATAATTATTTCAATCGATCCATCAAATTAAAGTAAAACTATTAATAGTTCTTGAACCTAATGATTAAGATTTAAAGTAGTAATATACATATGCTTAGTCAAATATAATGATATTAGATTATAAGAATGATCGGTAATTATAAATGGCTGAATTAAAAACTGATAAAACTATTTTTTATTTAATTAATAATTTCTGTTATAGAACATTTAAGACAATAACAAGGACATTTAAGTAATTTACTTACATCGACTATTATGTATAAAATATCAAGTGTAAATAAGCACACTTTATATCCATAAACTATTTTTTCTTAGGATGACACTTATACCATTTTTATATAATATGCTATAAAAACATCTCCTAATCCATATAAGGCATATGCGTTACAAGCGTCTGAAATATTGGCATTCGATAAATAAAGCTATGATCTCACCTTGAATCGAACAAAGAAAAATAAGATAGTACTTATAACTATTAAGAATATGTCTCGCTCGTAAAGGAATCACATAGCTAGAACATTTAACTTTAACAGGAAATTCCATCTTGAATTTGTGAAACTAGCTTGAGAACGAATGTCAACAGTGAATAAACCTGCAGGGGACGCTGTGTAGTCCAGCACGGTATCAATGTCAGAGGTATTGCCTAACTACATAGGGGCAACTGTGTACGAGCTTGCAGGGTAGGTTGAATAGTCCTTCAAGTTATTCATGCCAAGTATGGCTTTACTGCAGTTGTGTGAGAATTAATAGACTTTCAGCCTGTATTGATAAATAACCAATATCATATAAAGAAACGCAACTTCTTTTAAATTTCATCTACAATTCATAAAATAAAAATATGAAAATGAATCAATGTTACTGTGTTTCTCTTTATTATCTCTTGATTTCACACGTCCATCACATACTGTATTATATTGAGTGTTAAAATGGTATACGACCGCGTAGTCGATTATTACGTTCCCACACAGAAAGTATTGTAGTCGTGAAACTTTTCTCCCTTTAGATTATGATGATTGTGATTTCAGAACCCATAAAATTGGGTTTTACCATTATGTCTATTCCCCATTATCCCGTTAGTCTATATGTGTATCTGTCTATCTTTTTTTATATCTAGAGCTACAGCCGAAACAGTTGTGGCTTTAGTTAAAACTTTAAATTTGAATGTGATATGGTCATATCTCAAACATTTTTCAAATTTTGATCATAGCTCTCAAATTAGGGATAATTTACTCATGAGTTTTTTTCGTTTGAAATTTCGTAGAAATGACTAATGATTTTGTTTTAAATGGCTATCTGGGGAGTATTTTACTTGACAAAAACAGTGTTTGTTTACTTGTTTTTAAGCAGGGGGGAGGTGCTTGGCGGGATCATTGAAGAGTAGTTAAAGGATTATTGATTTTTGAAAATGACGTCACAGAGTACTACAGAATATATGAAAAGTGCATACTATTGTGTACTACCATTTATTTAAGACTATTTGAAGGACATAAACCTTTTATGATCATGTATAACAATTATTTAATCCTACTCTTGTTATTTGTTGCATATTTTTCAGCCTTCTATTGACCACAAAGATATTTATTTTGTTGGAAAAGATATAGCAATCTTTATAAAGAACGATCTTGAACATAAACGTAGGCCGTAGCACAGTTTAAGGCGTCACTCTTGTAATAGACTAGACTGAGGTGATGGGGAGGTAAGGTTTTGAATCCCGTCCGGGTGTACTGAGGCTGTATTTTAAAGCCACCTTCCAAGCAAATGCAGGTAAATTTCCTCTAAATTCTACCTTACTCATCCCTACCATATTTGAGGATTTTTTTAAAATTCAAAAAAATGCGTACAGCCTAGATGAATTGCAAGACTGTGTGTGAAATTGTGTGTATTCTCGGTAGTAATGGTTTAGTACAATTTTTATAGAAAGATTTTTTTTTTTAGAAAATACAAAGATAATTAGTTTGTGTCCAACATTGATAGCATTTATTATATTATCAGTGTTAGCTTATAGCTATTGATATTATTTATCAAAAGTGATAACCGTAAATAACATGACCCGACGCGACGTGTGAAGACGTGAATGTAGATTTAGTAAATTTTCTAGTTGTTAGATAATAATGATAATAATAATGTGTCTGTGCTACATCAATCTGTAGCTCATTTTTCAGAAGGATTACCCAGTATTAATGCACCGTTTCTTAGAGGACGACCGAACGTACTAGCCGTACATCCTTTCAATGAAAGCTCTTTCCGTGTCCCGATGAGATGAGATCACAACGAATATGACGTGGGGAAGCCAACGAAGATCTTAACCTTACTTAAAGTTAATTAGTCTGGTGACCATGGTAATGATTTTCCTTTCAAGAAAAAATCACCCGGCACCAGCTGGAAACTGAGCCTAGGACCTCTATATCAGAAGCCAGGCGCTNACCTCGGACACTGCGCACCAGGGACGTAGAAGACCACACAGACGTCCTGGCAGTCCGGTAGCCAACGTTCAGGTAGTAAGACAACCATGTTATATTCGTCGCTCATATTTATCGTCGCTGTGACTTCAACGTTGGCAGGTCCTATTCAGACTCCAGGAGAGCCCGTGGTGTTCCCCGAAGACCCACTATCAAACCCGGGCTGTGCGAAGCCTTCAGGATCACCCGTGGTGTACCCCAAGGAACCAGTCCCTGATAAGGATGTCCAGATTCCAGGATCGTCCGTGGTGTACCCCAAGGAACCAGTCCCTGATAAAGATTTCCAGATTCCAGGATCACCCGTGGTGTACCCTAAAGACCAGAGGGGGGTCGAGTCTGACTTCTGTACTTCTTGCTACGACACTAACAGCGTGTTCTGCTGCAATTTCTTCCGTAGGTGCTGCGATGGTGAGAAAATTCAATTTACAGAATGTATTCTACAGTTCGAGTGGTTAGGGAAGTTGAATTTTTTTAATAAGTGCCTATGCTAAGGAAATAATCTAGTAAAAATGCATTTAAAATCATTCCTAATTCATCTGGATTTCTCGGGGGTCAACCAATCTCCCAGAATACGAAATAACAAGCAGTTCATGTCTACTCACCTATAAATAAGCCATGAAGCATTTGTTTCCTTATTGAATGTACAGTACAGTGCGAATAATCTATAAATATAAAAATAACTATTCAACAACAGAAAAGTTGTTTTAATCGACATTCTTAGAACATACTAAAAGCGGCGGGGCTCGTTTTAAACCGTCCAATCACGTGTGGGCACGTGTTTCCGTCCGGGAAATAAATGTTCCGATAAAGAAAACAAACCGATTTACCGTTAACATGCATCACCGAGATAACTCGACTTTATTAATTTTTATATTGTCGTTAAATATTTTGTGTTTCCCACTTTGTAGAATGCAAGTTTAAAAAAAAAAATCTACAAAAGATTTTTTAAGACGTACAAATAAACCGAAAAAATAATGATCTCTATTTAACGGAGTAGTTTCAATAAAGTGGGTCACATAGTTTTGGAGTTTTGATTAATAATTTACCATGCAGGAACGGCTTAGCTGTATAGGGTTCGGCCAGACTGACAAGCGCGCGAGCGAGCGAGCGAGCGCGCAAGCGACTGGGTGGCCACACTGGCGAGCGAGCGAGCGAGCGCGTAATTAGCAGACCCTAGTTCATTAGAGAAGATGTCTTTGTCAAAGACACTTGGCACATCTCTGCTCCTCTAAAATTCTTACAACAAATATTTTTAATGAACTGAAGTGTTTTAAAATCAGATTAGCCGCACCAGTGGCGGAATGGTGCGTTGCACTCCATAAATTTTGACTGCAAGGTAAAGGTTCGAAGGCTCAATGAACTGAAGGTGATTCTTAAAACTTATTTATTTAACATTTAGCACCGCGTCTTACTACCCGTTCGGGTTATACGCTTTAAGTACTAATTACTCTAATGGATTAGGAATTGGTAAGGTTGAATTAGAGGAAGTGAACCCGCATTTGCGTGGAAGGAGAATGGAAAACCATTTAGGAAAAACCACCCCCAGTTCACCCGACCGAGATTCTAACCTCGATCTCCCCGTCCTCAGCAGTCGAGCTCAACACGAC
>CABFVX010001688.1:9387-28768 GCA_902151425.1 Timema shepardi | reverse complement strand
GGGGGGGGGGGGGGGGGGGGGGAGTTGTATGAGACACTACGCTACTATCTTAGAAAAAACAACAACATAGGCTCCTATTACTCCCTCTATACCCCTTCCATGCTCTCACCATGCAGGGCAAACCAAACAAAAAGAAAAATATTTTTGTATATACAATAGAAACCATGGTCTCAATAAAACCATTAACTACTATTCTTCTCAAAAATGTCCACGTAGGTGCACATATACAGTCCAATTTTAAGATGTTACTATATCTTCTTTTACGTATTCACATGTCAAGTAGAACTAATGTGATATGTAGTTGTAAAGTTCGATATATATATTATCAATGCCTACAATAGTTCACCAACACAATATTAAGATGTTTTCAGTACTGGGGGGAGGGGGGAGGAAGAAAAAAGATTCTGCATTTTCTAAAAGAATCTGTATTTTCTAAAAGATTCTTCCTTCGAAAGTTAAAATTTAGTTGATTCACTGCGTAACTACCTCACTCAACCATTTTTTTTAATTAAAATTATATTAAATTTTTTTAACACCGCCTATATAGGCCTACTAACTATACTAATCAGTTAGGGATTAGGAAAGCTTAATATATATCAAATGCACCCACATTTGCGTGAAGGAAGAGTGAGAAATCATTAAGGGAAAACCACCCTCAATGCACCCGACATGGATCGAACCTCGATCTCCCCGTCTTTGGCAATCTGGTCCAACACAAAAGTGGCACGTTAGATGACGTGGCCACCGAAGATGGTAGTTGTAAACCATTAGCGGTCGGAGGACGTGTTCTTCAAGCGGGTTTTTCACGACGTCACATTGTTCTTGCCTAACCTTAGTGTCGTCTGAATGTTGAAACCGTCCGTCCCTCAGCTAACTCTCACTTCTTGGTACTGTCTGAGGTCTCTGGCCAATATCCGGTGCGCAGACGTGTGATTGGACACGTTCTCTCGCCCTGCACCTGCGACGTTGAGCCTACAGTGGATTCGACGGTTCTGGCAGATATTTGGTTGGCCGTCGAGACACCGAGATCGGGTCAAGGGTTATACCTGGGTCACAATCAACTTCGCGTGAACTCTAGTTGGAAGTATTTTTACAGTTTCTATCGTAATTTTTTTTCGTCAAAAAGAAATAAAATATTGCTTCATTAAAAAGATAAAGTTTAATTTTCTTCACATGGTGACATCAACAGTGTGTTGTTGAATATCTGTAATGAACATACCAGCATTTGACGAAAAACTTTTTAAGTAAAGAGAAAAAGCTGTCATTAAATTCCAGGTCACCCTTGATGGATATTCAAACTGTTGATATCACAGTGTGAAAAAAATTAAAATCTTGTGTTTATACTGGAGCAATATTTTATTTATTTGGATCAAATAATTGTTTTGATATAAGAGCTGGAAATATTCTGCCCTTTACTCGCGTTTCTTACATCCCCAACACAATACTCCAAACTAGAAAATATAAAGGAAGACCTCATTATTCCTAACTAATTGGGACTGAATCTTTTTCGGATTAGCGAAAATATTGACTAAGCGGGAAATTGAGAAAAGTTATAGCTAGGGGAAGGCAAAGTGTTTTCACGTATTTTAAATTACAGTTGAATGAGTTTTATACAATTTACATTCATTCAACTGATGTAGAACACGCGATATGCACTGTAGTTTTGAATTTAAAGCATACATTTTTACAGTACTCCAATTGTTTTTAGTTACATGAAAACAGGTGACCTGGTGGTCTAGGAGTACCGGGGGTCCAGGGTTCAATCCTCGGTCCCGGCAAAGATTTATCTGATTGCTAAACCCTTCCTTCACCTCTGACAAGGCGTGTATTAATCACAACTTGCGAATGTGTGGAATGCCAGGCCTTCACCGTGGTTCGGATCCCACGTTAAACTGTAGGTCCAACATTTCATCTCACAATCACCCTACCATTACACATTAGAGTAAGTGCTTATAGCCCGAACGGGTAGTAAGACACGGTGATAGTAATAATAGTTATAGAAACACATTGTGTTAGTTACCGCATGTAATTATTAAGAATCTAACTTGTTCCAGTGATCAGCCCTTGTCCGACGGGTGCCAAGCCCGACTCGAGCAGCCCTGAGCGCCCCCTCTGCCCAGACCTTCAAGTGTGTCGACCCCCGGGGAAGTGTTAACAAGTCGGTCTCTGCTGCTTTGGCCACCCCTGCGTGCTGTCTTGCCTACCCCTGACGTCTTCCTACACTTCCTAGCACCTTCTGGAACACGCAAAGACATCAACACGGTCGTGTATATCACGGGCATTCTAGAAAAGGTCTCTACAGGCGCATGCGCGGGAACTTGTAAAAGCAAGCTTCCGGGCAGAGAAATGGAACCTGAACACAGAAGCAATTAGGGCGGCCACCTCAGTCCTCAAGAAACTATAAATCGCTGTCAGACCACACGGTTGAATTACAATGGCCTGTGTCGTCTTTTGGAACTACTTTTCTATTCTGACCAAGCTTATACTGTACTATTTTTTACCCTTCACCTACAACCACCCTTTGTTATGTTATTTTAAAAAGGGAAAAGAAAATTACGAAATATTTTATCAAAAGGTAAAGAGGAAAGCTCTGAGGCAAGTTCTCAAATATTTTAATATTTTCTGTTGTAAACCTATAAAAAAAACACTACTGTTTTTGTTAGAGGAAGGCTAACTCTAGAGCCCTTTTTCATCTAGCCTAGTATCATAGTTCTGCAAATATGTGCAAAAAGTAATTGAAAATGAGCTAATGTCACATTTTCACACCTTTGTTTTTATTAATAAAACCCAAACTATAGGATTGTTGAGTAAAAAAAAAATCTGCTAAGATATTTCGACTTGATTTTTGTAAGAGCCATAATTTTAAATAACGCACCGGAGAATTAAATATTGCGTTAAAGCTGGAACGCCCCGTTGGAAATTTCTCCCTTACCGACGTGGGCACATTAATAATTTTTTTTGTTAGCATTTTAATGAGTACGCTTAGCAACAAAGTCATTAATTGCTTTATATAAAGGACTCGCTTTGCTTGTTGGGTGCTCCGCCCCCAAACCCCCAGTGAGTTTTCTTTGCGAGTGGATGTAAACTAATGTAATTTCAGAGCAGTTTTTTGATAGGTATTAACGCTTAGCCACGCGAGACCTCCAAAGAAAAGTAAGCACCGACTTTAAACTTGCTCCACCATTTTGAATTTTTTTGGGGAGTTAAGATTTTTTATTTTTTATTTTTTGGGATTTTCCGGTCGATTACAGGATGGAAGCTTTAAGTATGCCAAATTAAAGTTTCTATCTCATCTGGAAGTGGGTAAACATTAATGTCAGTGAGTGAGTCAGCCATGTGGCTTTATAGTAGTATAATAAAGCCGAGGAGAGTAGTTTAGAGTAAAAGTGGAATTTGGAACATTTTCCTTTATTTATTTTTTTCGGAAAATTCTTCAAATTTTAAATTTGAACCAATTCAATCTAAATATTTCAAGTTTAAATTTCAGTTTGATTAATCTTAGAGACGTTAACATCAGATAAATGAACATATTTGTTAAGGTCTACGTTAAAGTCATAGCTGCCATGCTACAGTTCAAACAAGAGAGAAACTCTTTTGACGATTATAAAAGTTACTCTAGCGATTTTCATTTATTTATGCGTCTGATGATGGGGAGATCGGGGCTCGAATACCGGTCGACTGTACTGAGGATGGTTTTTCCTAAAGGGTTTTCCACTCTCCCTCCACGCAAATACAGGTATACTTCAAATAAATTCAACCTTCATTATTCTTATCATGCTAGTGTTATTAGTCCATATGTGTACAACCCGATTTTGTTTTAATATATTTTGACATTCCAAACTGATTTAGTTGGATGTATTTTCTTATAATATTTTGGTTTTATTGTCTGAGAGAAATTGAATATATATATATAAACTACAATAAACTACCGTGAGTGTATATATATATATATATATACACACTCACGGTAGTTTATTGTGAACACCCTGTCGTAACTCATTATGGTCTCCATTTTTTCTAGCAGTTCTATATTAATTCACTCGTGTCATACTTTTTATGGTGGGGTTGTATTGGAAGTGAGTTAAACGCAGTGTTTTTGAGATTTTTATACAACATTTTGTTGGCTTCATTACAACGAATGATTCATTTTCTTCACACGGTGATATCAACAGTTGTTAAATATCTATCAAGGGTGTCACGGAATTCTATGGTAACTTTTTGTCTTCATTTAAAAAATGTTCCTCATCTAATGTGGCTATGCTTATTACAGATATTCAACAACTGTTGATATCGCCATGTAAAGAAAATTAAACTCTACGTTTGTACTGAAGATTTTTTTTACCAAAAATAGTTTTGATATTAAAAATGTAAAAAACACTTTCCTTTACTCGCTTAACCTACACTCCAACCTTAAGGTAGTGAGACTCACACTTGGTATGAATACATACACAAAACCAAGAGAGTACCTAGCGCTTGGCGTGGTGAAGACTAGAACTTCTAGCTTCTGTTATGATCGTCCTGGATTTTACGAGGATCGCTACATATTGCAGATAATATATACAGAGGTTGGGGATGCAAAAAATAATTTTCTAATTAAAAAACTAATAATTGAATATTCAACACGATTGGTCATAATCAGTTGATATATTTCTAATCGATAAGAAACTTACCAAAACCAAAATTACTTTTATTGGTTTTTCACAGGAACTCCCCCCTTCCGCTCAATCCCCCAGAATTATCCTATCCACCCTACTCCCTGAAACTATAAAATGAAAAACTCGCTCTCAATAACTTTTATTGGGAACAAACTAGGTTAAAGTGAATTAGGCAAAGTCTCTGCACCAATACTGTCATTTGAGAAAAACTTATTGCTTTTGCAAAACCATTGGTGGACATGAAATCTGTCATATTTGTTGTATAAACAATTGTGCGTGCTGGAAAGTAAAGGTATCGAATTTATCTCTCAAAATTGTCTATCACTCTCAATCCAAACAAATTCGAGTACAATTCCTCTACATTCCACCAACCTTATCCCTATAACCTATTAGTGTAAATATACGGATGACCTGAGAACATGTACAAATAAAACCAATTCATAGCAGAGAAAAACAAGGGTAAAACAAAATATTTTAAATTTATATTAAATAAACGCGTATCTGAAAGATGGCATATCGTGTAATTTGTGTTTTATTCAACTGTACCCTTAGCTTAAAAACAAGGTCAACTTTTCGTCACCCGAAAATGCAAGTGTTCTATTTCCAAAATTGTTAAATTTGAGATATTTGGTGTTTACGTTTATTTAGAATGCATAAGATTCACCTGCGGTGAAATTGAGCCTACTATATAATTACTTAACATTGGTTTTATACACAAGGTCAAACATCAATGCTCTTTCACACAAAAATTAAAAATAAGACATAAAACACTTGCATTCTCGAGTGACGTTTTATGGAAAACTAAATTGATTTTACACTTGTTGTTTTGCGTCATATTTCTCCACTCGTTCCGGCTATCCACATATTTTCAAGAGTTGAGTAAGATAAGATCTAGTAGAAAAATACACTTTAACAAGTGGAGGGGGGAGTGAACATCAATTTATGAAAAGCCAACCGTTTACACATTAAACCGGGATTCGAATCCCTATCTCAGTCATCAGTAATCTGGTCTGTTGCTGTAGATCGTGCGATCATCGAAACAGGTTACATTACATGAACATTAATTAACTAGACGCTTGGATTTGAATAAAAAATAAACTCATGGTTGGTATCACTGATTCTTGTCAAATCAAAGTTAAGCCCGTATCACATGACACTAGCTCGTACTAGAAATCAAGTGTGCTAGCTAGCGACTAGATATCTGTATACTAGCTAGTATAATAGAAACAGGACTAGAGTATTCACACGCTGCTAGTTTGGTACTAGGTTCTAGTGCAAATATTTATGGAACTTCAGAGATTAATTTCGGGTGCAACAGCTGCATTAATTGCTAATAAAGATATTGAAAAATATGAGAGGGAGCCTAAGAAAAAGAATATGGACACGGGACTTGTTGGGAAAGACGAAATAATGGTCGCAGGATGCTAAATATGATACATTCGGAGGTTAGGTAGTATACATTCGGGGTGACACAAACGTTTAGTATCTCCCTAAATTTGTATTCATTTATTTACGATGTGGTCAGAAGCCCCTAAGCCCATGGGTGTCCAAGTACAGTATCCTTGATTCACAAATGTTCTTTTTTAAGCCTACACACACTTTATATTCTAAAAAAAAAAATCCAAGGTTGGCATGCTATCAAGTTTATTTAGATTAAAATTGGGTCTGGAACACAGTTTGTCATTTTTAGATGACATGTTTTAAATAGAATTTATATATATTAAATATATTGTCATATTGTGGCAATTTGGTATTATATAAACAAGGATGTTTAGAATAATTTTCCGCCAACAACAAAATCACATCCGAAGACCATGTCGGCGCCATTTCTATTATTTACTCTACACATAGTCTGAGCGGGCATTGATTGGTCGAATTACACAAACTAGTGTCGGAACTAGTACGAAAATAGCGCATGTTCTATCCTCACAACTAGTATGGTAGCCAGTACCAAGTGGCAGAACCAGTATACTTTTTCTGATTCACACGACGCTAGATGATGACGTGCTAGCTAGTGCTAGCCAGCACACTGGATTTCAAGTACTAGCTAGTGTCGTGTGATACGGGCTTTAGAAACAGCCGCTGTCATCTAGAGGTCGTGTCTCAAAGTACAACTCAGATAAACGCGACAAGGTGTGTATTCACTTTGTGACGCCATACAATCTGTGAAACAATGTATATGTATATGTGTTTTTAAATAATAAATATTATGTTACATTACTCCACATTCAGTATAAAATCATAGCCTACCTCAAAATACTTCAAAAGTTGCATAGCGTCTATAATATGACTTTTTTTTAAATAAAATATAAAAACTATTCCAATGGTAGTCATATACACATATTTAAGAAAGTAAAAATAATCACTGTGGCCACTATATTAAATTAGAATGTTCGCTGCAGGTTTATTGAAACAACACAGAATAAACCTTAGCCGGAAGTTTAAAACTGCATTAATTTATCTTCACGCCAAACAGATTGTTCTGCAGATGTCGCTATAGAGTAGACATTTAGTGTCAATTTTGACAGCTCCACGTTAAAAATAGTGATCAGAGATGGCACTCGCTAATTTCCCTAACAATGTGGAATAAAAACTTTGCGTAACGTATAATGATATTGCCCCGCGATTGGACATCAATTATTTATACTGATGATGATCATTTGGATGAAATAATGTGTACCCGTGTATGCCTTAAGGTTTAGCAATAATTAAAACGAGACCAGGTTCTATGATGATGATAACGACGCGTACATGCCTTGCTGCGCACTTAAATGCACTTCATCCATGACTTTTTTTTGAATATATGAGAGGTGTACAAACTAGTATCACTACAAACGTTTGAATACTCTGTAAAATTAGGGCGTCCCTTTTTTTTAAGTTGTATTCCTTTACAATCAGCTGGCTAAAAACTAACGTGCTAAATAATATAAATAATAGTAATAAATGTTTTATAAACTGATATTAGTCAACAATTTTATTCTGAGTAAAATCCTTAATTTTAACTTAGTCTTTGTACACATGATTTGGAGATGAGAAAAGTCAATGTTTTACAATCTACTCCTTTATTTTTTACCTATAAGCAACAATAAAAATGATATAATAATCGTATTATAATAAAATTTTGAATTCCCGCATAGATTTTTTTTACTAAACATGTTCAAGGTCAATCTAATTGTTTCAAGCGGCCATGGAAATTTGTTTTAGTTGCTAGCGCTACCTAGCTTTCAAGCTTAAAAGTATCTTGTGTTTAGAATGATCGTCCAGGCTGTAAAATAGGACTACTTTGGTTAGTATCTTTATTTGTATTCATACGCCATTGAACACTTTAAAATGTAATTTTTAATTATAAATACATAATACAAAAAGTTTATAAAAGGTTCAAATTTGATTTTTAAATTTTTAAATATAAAAAGAATTATTAAAAGTTGTTATATTTTTATTTTTAAGTATATAGCTTGACATAATAATGTGTACTATATTCTATACAAACATGCGGATTGAAATTTGATTGTAGGAGTAAAACTGTGCGCAAGATGGCTGACACTTGTTGGTTGTAGTGTGATGTGTAATTTAGTGGTTCGTGTTAAATATGTGCCTTTACTTCATTGATAATAATGTGTGTTTCGGGTAATTCATACGTATATTTTTATATGCGTTGCAGTTTACAAACGTAATTGTAAGCTACATTTTATCTCGCTGTGGAGTGTAAATTTTGTTGTGCATTCTTCACCAGTGTTTGAAAATCAGTGTCATTGTGTGAAATGTTTACAGTGTTTTAGTGTAAATAAGTGCGTTAAAGTGTTCATTATGGATAACCCTATATCTGGAATCACTGACAGGTGAGTTTATCATGGGCATTATTACAGTTCAAGCCTCTTTGTATTTGTTTTTAGTCTAAATAAAGCCCTAAAAGACGAGAACCCCCAGTCTTACATCGCCTTAGGCCTTTCTTTATATATGGAACATTTTAAATTTATTTATTGGACTCAATTATCCGGCTGCAGAGTCTGTAAGCATCCTATATCAGCACATATCTGTAGGATGACCTGCTTTATTTAATGTCATCAAGTTTTTATCCCTTTAAATCTTATAGCTAGCGGAAAAAGTTCGAATTTTGAAAGAGAGTGCAGGTGATGTGATTGGAGCTCTTACATGTCATATAATTGGTTGTTGGATGTCAAGTATGGTTTTTAAAACAAAATTCTTAGTTCTTCTTTAGTTAAATATATTGCATTTTTAAATACGGGTAACTTGTTTCAGACGTCCCAAGTTTTATTTATACTTTAAATCAGCACCAAATTATATTGTCCAAGGGGCTATGGACCAAAATGTATTCTATCAGTGCTGTCAAATTTTTGAGTAAAAACAAATGCGGGAGCTAGTACTCAAAGAGGGCGCGATCATGACACTTTTTCTTTGTAATAGTATTATTTTTTATTATTATTTATCTTCTCTACCCACAAGAATACCAAGCTATCAATAATTTATTTACCATACTAAGTTATGACCAAGCAAAGTCCCAAGAATCTTATCCACTTTTTGTCCTATTATCTGGATTTGGCAGTTGTATTGAAGCATTTAAATGATTATAAAAAGTATTATACTATTAATTCTGATGAGTTTTAAAGACAAGCACAATCCTCATAAATATGCCTATTGTACTGTACCTCCAATTAAACTATCATAGAGTATGAACCTACCTACCTCGGTGGCGTAGTTGGCTAATACACTAGTTTTGTGTTGAGCAAGACTGCTGAATACAGCGATATCGAGGTTCAAATTTCTGTCGGGTGACCTGGGGGTGGTTTTCCCTAAATGGTTTTCCACACTACCTCCACACAAATTTGGGCTCATTTTCTCTAAACTCAACCTCCCCAATTCTTAACCCATTAGTGTAATTAGTACTTAAGCGTAGGCCTACAACCCGAATGGGTAGTAAGACGCAGTGCCAAATTTAAAAAAAATCAGTATGACTAAATAGATTGGATAAGTATCACTCAGATGACTACCTACTTAATAGTATTCTTCCAATACATTTTTAATTGTATAACATTTACATCTGGGTAAAGTTTTGACATTGGACCTCCCAAAACTTTTTTTTTACTACACAATTCTTGAAAACATATCGTTTCAAGAACATTTACACTACCAATAATTTTTTATGTAACTACCAAAAGCATTTATCAAACTAATCAATATTTAAAAAAAAGGTCAACTGTTCGCTATATACTAAGACTTCCATATTTAATTGATGATTGAAAATACTTACTCCGACTCACCATTTTTTCAAAGGTTATTGTGACGCGCATAAATCTACAGCAACCACACTGTGATTCATCTTGGGGTTTTTTCCTCTAGCAAACTCAAATTTTGCAAATGGGATATTATTTCTTTATTTCCTTTAACCAACAGAGAATGTGCTGTTGATCTTTTAGGAAGTTAACAATAATAAAACTTTCACGCAGTACTTTAATATTGAACCATCTTACATTTAAACTCAATTATAAACTAACTTACGCGGCTAAATTTTGAAACAATATCTAAGGAAATGTCAACCTAAAAAATCCTAATATGGTACACTAATACATATAGGTCCTATTATATTCACTCATGTGTTAAAAATAAAAAGAATCACCAAGCTTAACCCAAGCTTCCAAGTTTGTGGAAATTATATTACAATAACATTTTGGATGGAATAATACAGTTTGAGTAAAAGACTTTAGGTAATTTTATTCACATGGTGATATCAACAGTTGTTGAAAATTTGTTACAGGAGCATTGCATTGCATTGCGTTGGATAATAAAGTTGTTAATTGAAGATAAAAAAGCTGTCATTAAATTCAAGGAATCCCTCGACAGATATTCAATAACTGTTGAGGTCAACATGTGAAGAAAATTAAACTTTACAATAGGGCCTAGAGCCTATCTGTTTACTAGAGAAATATTTGATTTATTTTGGTCAAAATAGTGTTGATATGAAAACTGAAAAAATATGAACCTTCATTCTCACCTTTAATTGTTAATTTGATCAAAAAGTAGGCCCTATTAACAATTTTAATTTACTTTGTCAATATCAATCATAAATTTTAATTCATTCACACAGAAGATTAGTTTAAGTTAGCCGGGTAAGAACCGTAATAATAATAATAATAATCATCATTATTAGTGATGGTAACTTACTTAGCATTATTTCATTTGCATTTTTTTAACAAGATTAAATTTAACAAAATTTATTCATTTTGAAGAGTTGTACTTACTACAAAAAGGGATATAAATAAAAGGGTCAGAGTAAAACATGATAACTCTCATAGATTTAAATGTGATATTCATACATCTATAAAGTCCTAAAATCTGTCTATTAAAATAATATAGGCCTAAGTGATTTGTTGATAGGTAATTATATTAAAGGATTAACTTAACTAGGTAACTATAAAAAAAACTTGTTTAAGAGGTAGGTAATCATTGTTGCCAATTTAGCGACTTTGTCTTTAGACCTAGCGACTTTAACGAGTCTGAAACAACTAATTTTTATTTTTAATACCTAGCGACGTTTTCTGTCAAGTTCATGTTCATTATTTTAAATTTTAATGCCGTAGAATTTTGATTTCTGAACTACCGTACTGCAAGAACGCATAATGCATTGCTTCGGTCTACAGAAGAGCTCTAAACTATCTGTTATTCACAAATCACAATGACATCGTTCTAGATCCGGGGATCACCACAGTCTACTGATGTATCTTACATTCAGTTCAGCTTAGTGTATGCATTTTTGGTTTTGTGACAAATCTGAAGACTTAATATTTTTCTAACAACTTTCTGGTACTAATCTAGCTACAACACTTAAATATGGTTGTTGGCAAAACTGTAGGTAATCCACCAGAAATCATTGCTAAATCATTTTTTTGTAAAATGAGGATAAGCTATCATATTTTTGTTCCAACACCCTAAATTGTCAAATGTTGCAGACTGTCTATGTGTCTTTATAATTACTATCAATATAATTTGGGATACAATATGGTTGACCAATATCCTGTTTCATAAGGAAGTTATGCCTAACATTATTTTATTTTGTCAAAAAAGTAAAATTTAAAAAATCAATATAGGTATGTTTAAAACAACTTGCCATATTAGTTTATTAATTAAATTTATAATAAAATATTGATATTTTGGTTAGGGAAAAACAATTTAAATAATGGATCCCAGGGTGTCCAGTGGCCTGGAAAACGGGGAAAAGTCAGAGAATTTGCTTGGTCAGTGAAACGTTAGGGAATTTGATTGAATTTCTGGAATTTTCACAAATTCACCCAAAATTTTGCAATTTTTATTTACAATAGTCAAAATTGTATCTTTCTTCCAGTTTATATTGACTGCCAATCTAATTTAACACAATTTTGTCCTTGTAGAGTATAATAATCTCAATTCTTAATGTTAACATGTTATTCTCGTGTCATCTTTTCACAGTGCCACAGGAATGTTTTTATGTGAGGGATAGAACTAATCAGCTGCTTTTATAGGGGATAATATTTTTGAGATTAAAAAAAGACCAGGAAAATGTAATACAGCTGTCCCTCACACTACGCGAGTGATTGATTCTGATAGATAATTGCTTAACACGAAAATGCAAGTGGATTGATCTTAACATGGGTGATAAAGGGATTACTCCAAAGGAAAAAAGTAAATAAAAACCTAAAACTTGTAAATGAATGCAATTTTTATTAATTTATCTAACTTGTACAATGCTATAGGTAGCCTACACCTATTGTCAATCTACAATCCCCTGAAATGTGTAAACACACAATTTTTAATCAATTCATCTAATTCATACAATGCTACAGGTACACTTACTGTTAATCTTCAATCACATGATAAATTAACTGTATTTGGCAAATATGGATGGATTATCACTATCTTGCTCTGGATGGTAAGCTCTTGCTCTCTTGAAGATCCTTTGACAATAAGCTCTTCCTCTCTTGAAGGTGCTTGGATGGTAAAATTTTGATATCTTGAAGGTCTCTTGACGGCTCGTGGACGTTAAGCTCTTGCTCTCTTGAAGGCCCGTGGACGGTAAGCTCTTTCTTTCTTGACAGCTCGTGGACGTTAAGCTCTTGCTCTCTCGAAGGCCCGTGGATGAGAACATCTTGAGATTTTGAAGGTCCTGGTGGGATGTTAGGTTCTAACTCTCTTGAAGGCCCTTGGATGGTAGGCTTTAGCTCTTTTGAAGATCTTTGGTGATAAGCTCCTGCTCTATTGAAGGTCCTGGGTTCTTAGACTGACGATTTTCAACTTCAAGGTTCAACCGACGGACATCCCTCTTCCTCTCTCTATAGAGCTCTCTGTAGCAAGCCAAAGAACTCTGGGTATCTCTGGCAACTTTGGCACATATCTTCATTCGTAAGTTCTTTTGATTGGGATTGGAGCAATTCATCCACATTTGCCTGGTCTACGCCCTCAAATCCGACAGATCTTGCTATGTCTTGAATTGGAAAGCTCGTGTTCAGGATCAAAATCATGAGAATCAGAAACTTCCGGCCAAAATTTTTCCCAGATTCCTTCATACAGGACTGTTTGTTAAACTTCTACCTCTGAATCTCCAATGTTGTAAATACCACCCCCCTAACACCAAACTGTACAGTAAAGATCATTGTCCTCCCTGGAATGTGTGCGCACAAGGTCACATAGTGACTTTGAAATTTCAGAGGCCCATGCATTATTATTTTATTTTTTGGAATCTCGGTAGCCTATAGCAAAAATGTAAAGTAAGATTACATATATTCAACGGTCCCATTGTGCATTTTTCTAATTTATTTTAGTCATTCCAAGCATTATAATGAATACATGCAAAAAAATTAAGAAAAATTATATCTGATGCGGCTCAACTAAAAATTATGAAACACTGAAAATTAAAGTAGGTTTCCATACATACACCTTTGCCCTTTATTTGTTACTAGCTATAAAACCACTAACAAGTTTTGAAATTTAAATTTTGTTGATCCTCTCAGGGAATTTAGTCTACATTGCCTCATAGTGGAGCGAATATAGTTTTTAATGTGTCCAAGCTGGTATTACTATCAAAGTTTTGGGGGAGGAGGGGGTTGTAAAAATGATACTTTTTACCCTCTCAATTTGAGGGGGGGGGGGATAAGATCTACTCCCATACTCATACCCATTTTCTTTAGACCTTTTGGGGAAGTTCTGGGAATAATAATTTTTTTAATTGTAATAAAATGATAACTAAGCTTTGTGTTCGACCTCAAATTAATATATAAATAATATTGGTCTAAATTACTGTAGTTAACTATAACATTCATGTATTACCATCTGTTTTCATTACAATTATCCAAAGTGACAGATGTCAGCTGTTGACGTAGGAAAATATTAGGGATTATTTTTAGTAACTTTTTGAACTGTCATCCAAGTAAAACTAAGGTCATGAATGAATTATACATCTGAATACTTTGTTTTAATTTTGCTTTATATAAGTTAATTCATCATTCCATCCTTGAACACACAAACTCTGTAGCTTACAATACATTTGTTTTGGCGTTCACCATTGATAGTACCTGTATCAGTGGGCGTACAATCTAAACATCTAGATAGTCTAATCAAATTCCATCTATTAGGCCTAGGCCTCTCCTAACCACATACAGATAGGTAGGTTGAGTGGTCACATAGGCTCTGTCATTTTTCTAGAGCTAATAAACTTTGATCAAAATAATAGAATATGGAATGCTAATAGTTTTTTGAGGTGATATAGACCTTTTATTAGGTTTTGGACTTTTTTTCAAACCTAAATTAGGTGTTAATTGTGCTTTCAGATCAACGAGTCTGTCAAACGGCCCCTCATTCCGTCGCTCCACCACCTCTCGGCCAATATCGGTCAACACCTCCCTTGACTCCAGCCACGCTCAGTCTCTCCACATCCCGGTGGTCACTGTCATCGTCAACAAAGACGAGCATGGCTACGGGATGAAAGTGTCTGGAGATAATCCTGTTTACGTCCAGTCAGTCAAGGAAGGTATGTAGGAAGTTACCACCAGATATTGTTGCTGAATTCAAAGAAGAAGAATTTAAAAAATCCTTTTAAGCTCACTAACAGGAATACTGTAGCTTAAAACAAGGTTGCCAAGCACCTGGAAAACCAGGAGAGCTGGAAATACGCAGGGGAATTTTCGTGGCTGGAAAACATGAGGAATGTTGCAAAAACTTTTAAAAATATTGGAATACAGTAGAGTCTCGTTAATTTGAACTACACTTATCCTAAAATCTGGTTAACCAGAACTATAGTGAAAGGAAAAACAAATTTAATTTTAATACAAAATTTATTGTAGTAGTAGAAAGAAGTGAAAAGAAACAATGTATAAATTCACTCAATTTATTTTGCTTTCAAAAATGATAAAAGTAGCATATTCTGGGGCATTTACAACAATTATTTATTTACTTGTCATTTTCATAAAACCAGCAAGTTTCTTTTGTCAGCAATGGCAACAGGTTACTCACCTCACCTCTGTCTCAGGGCTCGTGAATAGCACACACATAAACACGCCCATTAGACCTTAGAGTGAATTTTCAATTTACAATATAGGAAATATTTTGGTTAATCTGAATATCTTACAATCCGAATAGATCACTTTTGGTCCCAATTAGTCCGGATTAATGAGACTTTACTTTATTGTAAATGTGGGACATTTAACTGAAAGCTTAAAGTAGTAGGTCTTTGTATGGACTAAAAAGGGGACTGTAGAATTAAGCACATTGATTCAAATATGTCTCATTACCTCTCTAAAAATGGTTGAGAAGTGATAGAAGATGTGTTTCCCCATCAATCTTAAATCACTATGTTTTAAACACTACTTCACACTTGGCCGTTTGATGAAAAAGAAAATTTTATCAAGTTACTCAGATTTTCTTAATTCTAATTTGCCTGGATAGATGGGAATTTCTTCTGGACACATGAAATTTGATCACAAAAAATTAATGGCAACCCTCTAAAATTATTATCGTAGTGTAGGCCTTTGGAAAAAAAAAGTTTTATTTAATGAACTTTATTTTGAGGTTAGTAAACTAGTTCAGACCTAAGCCATTTGACAACCAGCTCATTTTTTTCTCTTTATTTGGAAATGTACCACTGTTAAATTGGTTTTGATATCTATGATTTTTGACTTTGCTTTGAGATATATTGGTTTTGACTTTGCTCTGAAAATCAATTCTTCCTTTGATTTACAAAGCTTTGCCAATAAAAAATATTGCTCAGTAATTTCCATTCTGAGCTGTTGGCAGGGAAAGCCAGTGAATAGGTCACAAATGGATGTGGGGTATCTGTAAACTGAATCTAGTAGGCTCTAAATATATCGATTGATGCCAACACAATTCAGATTGTTAGTTTAGGTACAGTAGCAGACGCTAGGTAGCGGAAGCGCAATTCAGTGTCAAATTGGCTACCGTGCTTGAGGAGTGTACTTTCTAATTGCAGCGTGTGGTTTATGTTTTTGTGAGCAAAAGGATTTTCTACAAAGGATACTCTTAAAGAAAAATTTGCAGACACAACAGACCAAAACACTTCTATGCTGCGGGTTTCGAGGCACTGCTAAAGAGATGGATTAAATGTAATATCAATCTTGGTAGGGATTATGTAGAGAAATTAAGATAAATTTATATTGTTTAAAAATGAGATGGCCCAAATTAATTAAGGAAATAGATAAAGCTAAAGAAAAATGAAAAATAAACTACTAAGAGTAAATTTGATGAAGAAAGCCCACCTAGGGAAAGAGGAAAAATGTGGGAAGAATCCAATGCACAAAGGTGACATCATCTTACTTTCATCTGTCTTCTATAGTTTTTTCAAGTTCATATCTCACTTTTTTTTGGAACTATTTGCGACCTATCTACTGACTTCCCCTCGTATATTTACTTCAGAATAATATTCAACCAAATCTGAACTAAACCTAGGTAACTGAAGTCCACGTTATGATAATAACTTTATTCATCAGTATTGAATGAGAGATTATAAACAAAATTGTGCGATAAAACATTTTCTAAGTGTCGCCCATAAAGTCAAATAAATAACTGCACATTAAGATTTTTCAAGCAAAAGACTAGCAAGTCTAACTTAACAAAATATGTGAAAATTTTGATTTGGCTTTGGGAATATTTTATAGGCTACATCTTATAGAGTTCTCTTTGAATTGAAAAAAAATTGACCTAATTCCCCTATTTCCAGTGTGTAGGCAATGTGTTTTATTACCTTTCTTTTGGCATGCATACGTATATCATTAATTGGTTCGACATTTGTTACCTATTCTATTCTTATGATGGTGCTCTTTTTATTACATTGTTTGCCTATCATAAAATGCAATCACAACTTAATTTATTGAAGTCAACAGCTTAAGATTTACTGGTTGTAGGCCTGTATTAGCTTCAGATTAGGTTTGTTGGCTTTAAAAATAAACTAAAAATGATATTTCAGTTTATACACTTTTACATACTAATTACGCTAATGGTTTTAGAGATAAGGAAGGCTATATGTATATGAAGTGTACCTGCATTTGCGTGGAGAGATAATGGGAAACCATTTAGGAAAAACCTTTACCTCAATACATTCGACTGAGATTTGAACCTCAATCTCCCCGATATCGGCAGTCTAGTATACCACAAGAGTAGCAACTTGGACCATGCTGCCATCAAAGTGGGTCTCTCTTGCAGAATTAGGTGGGTGCTAACTTTTGAATTTAGCTCAGGAGGATGACATTAGATTCCTAAGCAATTGAGCAATGAGTTTTCCCCCCTAAATTCTCTTTCTAATTACTTCAACAAAGTCATTCGAATAACCCTAGGCTACGGACAAATAATATACTTAGACACTCAACCTCCAGGTTAAAATGGTTACACTCCTATTTGGCAGCTTGAATCTTTCAACACTAGGATCGCTGCGGTTAGTCCTATCATCCACCAAGTGACACTAGCGAAGCTCAGTGTTGAAGGACTCAAGCTGACAAAAGGAACGCAGCAAACCCCCGTTAAGGTTCAGCGTCTGTTTCTTACTTGTCTGTGCCCTAGGCCGATAGTACCTATTTGAAAAAAACTCCCTTAATAATAATAAAATTCAAACCACACACTCCTTGCTACTCCATACAAACATTTAAAATATAATTTTTTGTTTATCAAAAGTACCCAATAGATATGCTATTCTAATCTTTCACTGTCCAAAATATTTTGCAGCATTAGGATGCATTTCAAATTTCTCTTAAATCTTGTTTTTACAGACATCCATACGACATCCCCCCCCCCCCACCCCCCTTCCCCCTTTTTTTTATCCCTTTCTCCTCGTGCTATTTGAGTTCTTCAGAAGTAGGTTACCATAAGCTCAAGTTGGCTTCCAGGCTCATGGAAGGGAGGGTTCCACATTTATGCTCGAATAATAATGTTAAGCTAAAACAAGGCTTCTACCAAAATAAGTGTGGCTTGCAATTTAAAAAATATGCGAGTAAACATATAAAACAGGTTTTGCTTCCCTTGATGAAGGCAAGTAGTGCTTTCAGAGCGTACATGGGTTGACTGTGCCAACCGGCAGGTTCTGCTAAACCTCTGGAATATGTTACTTGCGTCAATTAAATTCCAAACAAACATACCCCTATCCGGTTTTGAATGAGTATGTAGATATCGACAATTCATTATTAAATAGTTAATTTGCACTTTTAACCATTTATAGTAATCTAATTTCATTTGATTAAATGAACTAATGAACCTATAATATACAACATTAATAACATGTATTAAATGTTCAAAATGACCACTTCCTCCTGACTCAGAACTTATTAACACGTATCATCATCAGTGACTTGTTAGTTCTGCAAAGATGATGTTGGGTTTGGAAGGAGACTTCTTATGTGCTCTGCGACTATCGAAATTTGATGAAACAATGCAGTTCTTAAGTAAACTTTATGTTTATACAATTTTTTTTCCTTCAAATGTTACCACAATCCCACAAACAGTAATTTAGGAGGTTAAGGTCTCGTGACTTGTGTAGCATAGGTATGCCTCAGGTGGATTTTCTTTTACATTTAACTTCACTAGTGAATTAATACTTTCTAGGTCCATCACAGCGAACTTTTCAAATTTCTATAAAAGTTTCTATTTTATTTTTACTCTTTAATTTTTTTAGCATTGCGTCTTACTTACTACCTGTTCAAGTTGTATACATATGTCATAATTACGCTAATGTGTTAAGGATGAGAAATATTGAATTTAGAAGAAGTGAACCCACATTTGTGTGGAGTGAGAGTGGAAAACCATTTAAGAAAAACCACCCTTATTCAGTACACCAAACTGGGATGCAAACTCTGATCTCCCTGTGATCGACACTATAGTCTAATGTGAAGGTAACACCTTTGACCATGCAGCCACCAAAGCGGGTTCGGCTCTAATTGACCAAAGGTACATTTCCCAGATGTTTGGCAGAAACCTTCTGGTACTCCCTGTCTATAAAACATTGATGATATCTGTCACAACTAAACACACATGTAGGCCTACACATAGGCAAGATCTAGCAACATCAAAGTGGAATTTATATTGGTGTTTCAATAACTCAAATTCAACTTTTACTAAATCATTTAGATTTTAAAACCTTCTCTTTGTACTATGTATTTTGAATGTTTCATTCCAATTTGTTTTGTATTATTTATTCATTTCCTCTTTTACTGTGGTCTATGTCTTGTTCCCCCCTCCACCCG
>CABFVX010001687.1:82675-147817 GCA_902151425.1 Timema shepardi | reverse complement strand
TGTTTTGTTGTTTATCTAAATTGTATTGACTGATTGTAGTACTAATGTTTTATTTTAACTATGTCTAAATAAACTAAACTAAACTATCTTAAATCCGGTTTCATGCCAAGGGAAAGAAACATGTTGACAGAGTGAAAGCTGCTAGTGGGGGCAAAAAAATATTGGAATTGGTTCCTACTGCCAAGAATGCAGTGTCATCTGTAGGCCTACATGAAGATGTACATTTTAGTGCTAATGACCATGAAGTAGTTTTGAAACCTGAAACTAGACCTAGTTGTTCCGTTCAGAGCTTCCTTGTCAAAGATGAAGTTTACCGTGCTGAAATATTGTGGGCTATTAATCAAGTAATGACACATTATTCTGCTAGAAGTTTTTCTGCTTGTGGTGATCTCAAGAAAAAGCCTTTGGCCTCTGTTGGGCTTGAACTCACAAACATCGGGTTCTAAAGCAAGCACTTTACCCCAAGATAACTTAGGTCGGCGATGATACAGGTCATTCAAAAAATGTAATGTATGTATGTGTGTATGCACATTTATTAAAGTTGGGTAGGATCCACCTTTTTTCAAATATTAAACTTCATTTTGCCATCAAATCCCTAATTAAAATTTGAATTTTAGGAATATTGTGAGCATAATTGTTTAACATTCCCTACAACTAGGATTTTTTCCTTCACTTCTGATTTTGTGTACATTAAATGGTAAAATAATAATATGGGGCTTGGTTGTTAGATTTTTCCTCTCATTATTTTGGTTTTAACCACAAGAAACTATTTAGCTATTTTAATACCTTTAAAAATAACTCAAACATAGTACTTATTTAAAAAAAATGATTATGATTTGAGTCTTGAATCCAAGAATATTCCTTGTAGGTTCTAGGGTCCCATCCTTAGTATATACTAGATTATATGCGTCAATACACTTGATTATTGATGTAAAAATGTTTCAACTATGACAGACCTAAGCCTACCCTAACTTTCTATCATTTTATGATATTGAAATAGGGATTGTTTGTCTCTGAGTACCTTTCATATGTACCGGGTTTCTTAAAAAAAATACTGGAAATATACTGGAATTTCAAAACTATACTCAGGTAAACACCATTTACTGTATGATACTCGTTCATCAGGCTAACAGTCCACTATGATGTTTCTTTCATAATTCACTGTATAATTGGGCAGTTTAAATTTAAAAAATAACTAGGCCCATATATTTTTAATGAAACAAATAGCCGAAACTATTGTTAATGCATTTTAGTGTGGATAGTCCCTCATAGATATAATATTCTGAAAATTGAAAAATGACACCTGGACACGGGAATCGAACCCAAAGCCGAAGGTCCCGGGTTCGATTCCCGTGTCCAGGTGTCATTTTTCAATTTTCAGAATATGAAATCTAAGAGGGACCATATATTTTTATTTTATAATTACATTTCGTTCATATTTCTTTGTAGTTTTTGAATTATAAACTAATCCCAGCTAACAAACCCAACTTTCCATGTCTCAAACATTTAATAGTGTGATCCAAGGGCGAGATTCCTTATTTTTTCTCTGTCAAATTATTATTAGAAATGAATTTTTTCAGTACCTAAGCCATACACACACATGCGCACATACTCACACAGATTATAAAGTTTCTAATTCTAACAAAACAAGCGTGATGAAAAAATTCTAAATCATTAAAAAAAATTCTAGAAAACCTACCTATTTGGTATTTTTAAGCATGGGTCCTCTAGATAGTTAATTGTAATTTCTATTTATTCACATATGAAATGTTAGGTTAAGCTCAGTTAAGTTTTCTTAGTGAAAGCATTTTCCATTAAAAAAAATCTTGCTTTAAAAAATTTCCTATGCAGTAGAGATGTTTGGGGATCTGCTCATGCTTATTGTAGCTGTGATGTGTGACAATCTTCTTAAAGTTGTTTCATTGGAGGGCATCCAAAGTTTTCTTTCTAAAGATATTAAAACAATAGTTAATCATTTACAATTTTAGGCCTAATACTTAAGAAAGGAAAATGTAGTACTTGTTGATGCTTTATGCATATGTAGACAAACAGCAATGCGAGAAACCAAATTTATGTGTTCCATGCAATGATTTACAGCATATGGCAGAACACTATCCAGTCATTTAGATTAGTTTTAGAATACTTATTTACGGTTTAGAATTTTTATACAAGGTTTGTTTTGTTATAATCAGGAACTTTAGAATCTTGTTGTGTGTATAGGTGCTAGAAAACATTATATTTATAATAATTTGACACTGAAAAAAATAAGAAAAAACAATTAGTGTAATAAGATAGGCAGCAATTACACTAATTTATTTTATTAAAAAAATAAAAAATAAGGCAAAATATTTATATTTGAAATAAGTTTACTTTGTAATTTTATTTTGTCAGTTGCTGCACACCACTAATTCAAAATGCCACTCAAATAAGATGGCTGGCCATCTCACTGCTATCTCGTGTGCGACCCATCACCTCTACAGAAGCAGATAGTTTATCCCCTGCTGAGGTGGACAGTCTAAAGAGTGAAGTAGAGTTTGAGAACTTATTGCATCATGTTTTACCACCAGAAACTTCTTCAGTTGTACTTGAGGTAGGTCATTTTGAATCTAAGGATTAGTTCCCAACCTCAATAAAATTTAGACCAAACAATAGAAGAACATGTCAGAAAAAAACAAATTAATTACAACATTGCTACATCATTAGTATGGGAATGGGTAGGTTAAGCTGTTCCACAAAGTATTCAAGTTTTACCTAACAAATATTTTTAAATAATATTGCCTCTGCAGGAAATTATCAGCCTGCACAGCAAAGTGTTGCACGCCGGAAGAGCCAAGTCGGGGGTGTCGTGCTTGTCAGCAGAGAGCTACACATGTCTTCGAGAGTGTTTACTGACAGACCCTGCCGGGGCAAACTCCATAGTGCAGCAGCTGTTGTGTCTTTGGTGCCCACACTTCTCCGAGACAGACAATCAGCTTCAGGACTTATACAAGGAGGTCCTCTGGCTTTGTATCCAGGGCATTGAAATCTCTGCTCAAGGTGAGTATATGTGCGTTACATAATGATTAGCTCATGCACACTACATAGTGAGTGGTGAACTCTTGCTTGGTCAACGGTTGAGAAACTTGATGGAAACCAATCAAGTTAAATTATGTATTAAGAGGAGTTTTATTTTTATATTAAATGTTTACTACAGCAAATTACAAACTCTTCCAATATACTTATTGTATTAATACTTTATTCAAAATAACTTTGAGCACCATATTGGTTAATGGTTTCTTTGGTTTAGTACTCAAACAATTAATTTAAAAAAAATCATCTAAATAACACAACCAGACAATGTTATAAACTGGCCTACATTTGATACATAAAAGAGAAATTTATCAAAATATTTGGCTTTGATATCACAATAAATACAATATTTATGCATGTTAATTCCCATTGCTTTCCACAATGTAGAATGTGACAACTTTGCTTGGAAATAACTAAACTCTAAATAAATAAATGTATATACTAGAGCTAGGTCAATGCTGATTATTAATCCGATCATCGGCCAATTATGGCACGTTCTGTTAAGCTGATGATCGGCATTTTGAACTTGATTATTTATGCCTATCTTTTTAACTGTGTAGGCTGGTTAGAAGTCAGATAGTGGTGACTTATCAGTTTTAAGCAGGGTTGCAGACAACAGGGTCATTTGCACCGACCAGGAAGCGATTGTTTTGGGTGATTTGGTAGATGTAAAGGCAAAGGAGGTAGTGGGGGCTGTTTACTGGTCATGTTTTAAAGGGCAATCTCTGCTGACTCATTTTTGATGGCTTGCAAGTGAGACAGAGTGAGAGAGAGATATTGCTAGAGGGTATATTTTTAAGTAAAAACATTGTGTGCAACAGTCTAGATAGAGAAAGTGTGAAAGAACAAGAGGCTGACAGTCCCAAAATAACAAATTAGCACTGGTTCATGTTTACTGGACTGCTCAGATAATTATTAACTTTTATTACTTGTATGATAAATTTTATAAATACCAACTTATGACTATATTTAATGATTTCAAAATATTAATTTCGTCATTATAATTATTGTTTGTTTTGAGTGCATTATTTAAAATATAAATAATAATCATTGTAAGCTACATATGTGACAACTTTGCATAAAAAAGATGAAAACAAATAAACATAATCATAGTCATTGAATAACATTGTGTAGTTTTGAAATAATTATATAGATTATTAATAATTTATGCTCACAGTTGAGCATTTTAGATTAATATCAAAGTTGTTTAAAGCCTTATCTACTTTGTAGTAGCTCCTCCCCTTTTTAAAATTAATGCAGCAGCATTTTTAGGTTTTTTACTTTTCTTATATTGTGGTTATGGTTAAGACTTGGATAAAAATTTAAGATTGGCAATATGAAGTTAAAGTACACTGATGAATTAATAAAATGTTTAAAATTATTAAAAGGTTCATGTTGATATATTTTAATATTCAAAAAGAGGTTAAACTATGATTTCAACAAGAATAAACATGTCACAATAAGTTTAAAAATGGATCAATAACATCATCAACAATTATTAGACTATAAGTTGACAACAAGTAAAAAAAAAAAGTTAAACTGTGCTTTCAATAAACATAAATATGTCATGATCAAGTTAAAAAATGGATCAATAACATCATCAACAACAATTATTAGACTATAAGTTGACGACAAGTCAAAAAAATAACATATACAACACATAAAAATATAATTAAAATATCTAGAACAAAAATTGACAATAACACATATTTTACACTCCAACACTGATGTTGAATAGTTAAATATAATTAACCTCGTAGGTATAGCGTCTTTCAAAGTGATACAAAAGAATGGGATTGTAAGGTCTTGGATTGTGATTAAACTTTGGTAATTAATATAAGTTTAAGTATGAAATCTAAGTCTTATTCTTGTTCAGTCACATTACTCCTTTAGCAGGTAATCAGTGTTTAAAAGAAAGCCAATTCAATTCTTGCCGAAATGTTTCGGTACGATTATACCATAATCATGGCCACAAAGTCGTTGTGTGGGAACACAAGGTGATGTTATGACTGATAGATTGAGACTAATCCTTCTTTTATGTTTATTAATATTTTTCTAAGAATTTAACTAACAAAAAATTGTGTATATTCAAAAATTTATGTTTGTGGTGGAAACAATAATGGACGGGAAAAAGTAAAGCAATTTATAGCATGTAAACAATTATTTTAAATTTACTAAGCTGTTAGATAAAAGTATGTCTTAAGTATATAAAATAATCTGCATGAAATATGTTAGGAATTTTACAAACTTATTTTTTTTTGCATTCCTCATCAACTGTTTGCAGCCTATGGCCGGGTCTGTTTAGTAAAATGACTCCTTCTTCCACCATTCTTCCTCCTTTAATTGCTTCCATCCTCCTACTCTCACTTGCACACCTTTCTATCTGATCCTCCCATTGCTTTTGTGGCCTCCCTTGTGGTCTTTTTCCTACACACCTCATTCCATAATTTTCATTGGTATCCTCTCCTTCTTCATCCTCATTTCTTGCCCATACCATTTCAATCTTGCTTCCTCTACTATCTCATGTACTCCCTATACCCTCACTCTCTTCCGAATAACTTCATTCCTAATCTTGTTTTTCCCTGTGATAGCTAACATGCTCCTCACAATATTAATTCCCATGGCCCTCACTTTCCTTGTCTCTTTTACATTCATTGTTCATGTTTCTGCTGCATGTGTGACAATGGGTACAAAATACATTCTGTACAACACTTTCTTACACTTCAAGGGCACTTATATTCTCCATAGCAAGTCTCTTACACACCTATAAATCAACATTTCCTGCTGTTCTCATTTTATTAGATCCTCTCTTCTGCCACCTTTTGCCTCAATCACAATTCCAAGATATTTAATGTTCTGTACTTTTCTCAGTTCCATTCCATCCAACTTTAAAGCTTTATTAGCCCTTATCATCTTTCTTGTCATTACCATCACTTCACACTTTGCCATACTAAATTTTGAATTCCAAACTCTTTCTCATTCCAGTCCTATAACTGTTCTTGTACTTTCTATTCCCTCTCCCCCATTCCATCAAGTCATCCGTTAACATAATGGCTATCATTCTTTCCTCCCTGAGTTTCCTTGACACTTTATTCATGACCATTTCCATTAACATTATAGTAATAGTGGGGCACCCCCCACTTTGTCCTCCCACTCTTCTTTTTAACACAACTTCTACTATCCTCATATTTGCTTTTCACATTATTTCAACTCCTCTTTCCACTTCGGCCTCTTCCATTGCTTTCCAAAGTTTATTTTTATACACTCTAATCATATGCTTCCGCCACATCTATAAATACCAATACAAAGTCTTTCCCAAATTCATACAATTTTTTCATCAGCTGTCGTATTATAAAGATCAAGTCTATTGTAGACCTCTGTTCCCATCTCCACCTTCCTTTAATTTTATTTCTTATTCTATTTTCCATTATCTTCTCTTATAATGTATACAGTAGCACATCAGCATTGTCCCCCTATAATTTGTACACCTCTTCCTGTCTCCTTTCTTAAAAATAGATATTATAACTCTACTTTTCCAGTCTCCCAGTACCTTTTCCTCCTTCCCAATCACTCTCAGCATCCTGTATAACCATTGAATAAATGCTTCACCTCCATCTCTGATCATTTTCACAGTCATTTCATCCGCACCTGGTGCTTTTCCTTGTTTCATCCTCTTTAATGCATCCTCCACCTCGTTCCCTGTGGGATCTTCTGTTTCACTCTCATCCCTTTCCTCTTGTGGGTTGAACATCTTCTCAAAACATCTCATCCATAGTTCCTTTTCTTCCTCTTATGTCTTCAACATTCTTCCTTCTTCATCCATAACTATAACTTCTTGTCTTTTCTCTCTCTTACTGTTTCTTAACTGGCTACATAACACCGTATTACTTTCTTCCATGTCCTATTCAAGTATTTCTGACCAATTTTTGCATCCAATCCTTCTTGGCTTTCTGTACCACTATCTTTGCTAAAAAAAATTTATTATATTCTTCCTCGGTTTTCTTATCCCTATTCAACTCCTTCTGAATGCTTTATTCTTCTTCACTGCTTCATTCATCCTGTCATTCTACCAAGATGTCTCCTTCCATTTCCTTTTATTACTTGTCCTCCCACATACCTCCTTTGCAGCTCCCACCAAACTTATATTAAACCTCTCCTATGCCAAATCTAGACTTTGCAACTAATCCTTACATTACACTTCGTTCCTTTCTTAAGTACAGCTCTGTTTCCTCTTCATTTCTTAACCTCCACACCCTTCTTCTTTCTTATATTACTACCTTTATCCTACATTCCCATCCCTTTATGATTTACACCAAAAACCTGTGGTCACTATCTAAGGACACACTTGGTATCACCTTGATATTTCTGGTCTGCCTTTTCATTTCCTCATCCATGATAAATTAGTCTATCATCGTCTTTTGCTCCCCATCCCAATTGTGTCTAGTGATCTTATGTCTTTCTCTTTATTCCTTATACCAGCTGTTTGACACTTTTGTTTTATTTTTTTGCACACAACTCCAAAGCATTCTACTGTTTTCGTTTCGTTCTTCTCATCCTTCTTTCCCTAACACCTCCTCAAACGCTCTTCTTTGATTTACTTCTTTTGCATTAAGATACCCCATTACTAACTACCTCTCGTTTCCCATATGTCTTTCTAGATCTTCCTAAAACTTGTCCTTTTTTTCTTCTAGGCACCCCAATTGTGGGTCATACACTTGTATAACCTCCAATTTTTTTCCCTCTTTCATTTATTATCTTGTCATTCGTCCCTACCACCTCCTCCTGCAGCCCTTATCTCACTACAAAGCCTACTCCATTTACCCTCCCTTCATTGTTTCCCATACAATTAAAAATTTAGCATTTTCTTAATTTCCTCATGCCGCTCCCTCTATGAGGGAATTACAAACTAACCTAACTTAACCTTCCATTTCTTGAGAAAATTATATGTCATAGCTTAGGTTTTATTTTATGTATTGCTTCTTGTTAATGGATTGAAACAAGATGTACTCACCCCATTACTCTATAATTTAGCTTTAGAATATACTATTAGCGTAATGCAAGAGAGTAGGGAAGGCTTGTCATTAAACAATACAATGCAACTCTTAGAGTACACAGATGATTTAGCTTTGTTAGGTAACAGTAAGGAAGCTGTTGCAAGAAATGCAGAAATTTTATTAGAGGCTAGTAAGGAAATAGGGTTAGAAGTGAATGCTGTAAAGACTAAGTAGACTATATGATAACACAGAGAACACAGATTGAGGGCGATAATTTAGATATTACGGCAAACAACAGGTAATTTGATAGGGTTAGTGAATTCAAATATTTAGGGACAATTTTAACTAACGATAACAATATTAGATTGAAAATTAGAAAAAAGAATACAGTCAGGAAATTCTTGTTTCTACTAAGTCAGTAAGTTGTTGGCATCTCGCCTGCTGTCAAGAAATGTAAAGCTCAGAATATACAAAACAATAATTTTATTAGTTTTTCTTTATGGGTGTGAAACGTGGCCTCTTACCTTGAAGGACGAAAATAAATTTATAGTGTTCGAAAACAGGGTGCTTATTAGGTCCATAATGGACAAAGATGGTGGAGAGGGGAGGAGGCTACATAATGATGAGCTGCATCTGTACTAATCACCAGGCATTGTTAGGGTAGTAAAATCTCACAGTTGGGCAGGTCATGCAACGTGAATGGGAGTATCTAGCACTGAGTTCAAGGTATTGAATGGCAAATCCAATGGAAAAGACCACTAGGAAGACCCAGATGTAGATGGGAGGATAACATTTGGATGGACTTGAGAGAGATAGGATGTAATGAGATAGACTGGATAGAAGCTCAAGATAAGGATAAGTGGCATACTTTTGTGATGGTGGTAATGAACTTTCTTGTTCCTAATGCTATAGAGTAAGTAAGTAAGAGATAGGTATGGTTTAGAGGAAGATTACTCACAATTTTGCTGTGCACCTTTGGAAAACTGTTGAGTAAAAACTACTTTCAGTGCGCTCTACAAGGATTTGAATTCCAATTTCATAACAAACAAACCAGACCAAACTTTACTATGCCTTACCTCAAATGCCACCAATTTGGATAATAGCTAATCTATACCCACTTCAGTGGTCGAATGGCTTAAGGGGTCAATCTTGTGTTGGACTAACCTGCTGATGGAGGGGAGATCAGGGTTTGAATCTTGGTCAGGTCTACTGAGGGTGGTTTTAGTAAATGGTTTTCAAGTCTCCTTCCACACAAATGGAGGTCGATGACCACTAAAATGTTTCCTTCCTCATCCTTACCCCATTAGATTAATTACCACATATGCATATAACCTGAACAGGTAGTAAGATGCAGTGATATAAAACTTGATATATATATATATTTAGCAACCTATATGTGTTTTAAATTAATTCTTCCGGTTATATTAATTCTGAACTTTCCCATGAAGAATACAAAAAATGGCTTTTCAACATGATGTCCGAGTCCATATGAATTACTTTTCTTGTTTCTATGCTACTCACTCTCTCTGAACTGACATGTACTCAAAAGTGTTGTTCTATCCTATCTTAAGCTTTTTGCACCTTGCGTACTTGTATAACCCTTTGTTTGAAAAGCCAATGTTTAGTCTATACAAAATAAATACGATCATATGTGTAGTTTTCAATGTTCTTGGTGCAGGTGCTGCCTCTATTGAGAGAGAGAAGTACCAGAACATACTCCTTTGTCTGGTGTCAGTGCTGCAAGTTTCAGAGGAGAGACAGCCTTCGCTGTCAGAATGGCTGGCGACCCGACTCTTGAGTCTCTGCGAAAGCGAGCTAGTACCCCCACAACTTGTGTACCTTGTCTTGGTGTCTCGAGGGAAGCTGGGGTTCCTGCGAGCTCTCATAGGGCTGGAGAATGATCGGCGGGACCGCGGCTACCAGGGTCACAACGTAGCAGTGATGGAAAGATTGTGCTCTCGGCTAGCTGGGGAGTCTTGCACCGAGGAGCTCTTCTATAGGGTTGTGTGTATGAAGAGACACTGGGTGGAAGATTTAGTGGCAAGTAGTTTATTTTATTAGACTTGGAGCCCTTGGGTTACAATCAATAGGAACTAGAAAAGTCCGATTCAATATCTCAAATACCTTCAATATTTAATCGGATCTAAAGAATAAATCTCAATGGGTACCACACTTTATGATACTTTAATTCTTAGCTCTCAAAGAGCTCCCATAATGTGAAAGTTCTGATATTTAAACTAAACATCACAACCCAGAATTTGGATTTCATTGTGGCAATGATAGTTTAAAAAAAATATTATCATCAAATTGTAAATGCACTCAACATGACCTTTGTATTATCATAAATTATTATTATTATTAGCACCGCGTCTTACTACTTGTTCGGGTTATACACACTTACGCTAATGTGTAATGGTAGGGTGATTGTGAGATGAAATGAAGGACCTACAGTTTAACATGGAATCCAAACCACGGTGAAGGCCTGGCATTCCCCTATTATTATAAATCAAATACAACTCTTTTGATTAGGTTTCTTATACTACTTTTGTATTAATGTTTTTGCAAATACATTATTGTGAGGTAAGATGCATAGAATAAGATTAAACTTGTAAATATTGAGGAATCAGTATCAAGAATAAGAAAATCTTTGCTAAAATTGAATTATTAGAATTGAGAAAAACAGTTATTGTGAAATAGTAAAATTCTAATATTCACTAAGGTCTAATTATATTGTTTTTACACCCCTTTTTATTACTATTTAACCATCATATATAATTCATTTTACAAATTTATTATTTCACCGTTATTTGATAACTGTATGGTAACACTATACAACAGTGGTTCTCAAACTTGTTGCGTTTGCGGCACTCTTTTTAATATTAGATTTTAGGGGGCACACTTTAAAGGATTAAAGAGTAAGAACCATTTTAAAGAAAAAAGAGTAAGTTTGAAAACAGTATCTTTTTATTAATACAATTTATATATTCAAGATACTATATTAGTTTTTTTACATTCTTAAAGTAAAAATAAAATAATAAACGATAGTTATAAATCAATTTGTACTTATAAATTATTAAATTGTTATTTAAATGTGAAACTTGAACTTTTGTTGTTGTTATTTTTTAGCTATTTCAGTAATAACAGGCCGTATAACTGATAAGATGACTAGTTCGATAAGTTTATGCCAATTTTATGCATTTGATGTTCGCAAATAGGTGGGAATCTTAATTTGTAGGGATAACATTTTTACATAGTGATCAAATTTAACAACACACTATTGAATAGTTTACACCATTTTCAAAAGAAATTAACTAATAAAAATAATTTACATCAAAATTGTAATAAAATTAACTATTTGATTTGTATTTGATATTATTTAAAATTTCTCTCCCTAGCTGATTTGATTAAAAAATGCTATTCACACACCTCTTTTTTATTGCCTTTAGTAATTTTTTTAACACCATGTATTATTATTACTCGTTCTGGCTATACGCCTATGTACTAGTAACTTTAGTGTGTTAGGAATAAGGACGATTGAATTTAGAGGAGGTATACCCACATTTGTATGCATAGAGTGAGAAACCATTTAGGAAAAACCATCCTTAGTACATCCATACAGGAGCAAACTACGATCTCCTCGTCATCGGCAATCTAGTCTATTGCAAGAGTGATGCCTTAGACCATGCGGCCACTGAAACAGGTTTTAATAATATTATAACTTTTACAAGTCTTATCATATTAGTTTAGAAATCAATATATTTTTAAACTAAAGTTATTCTAAAGTGTAATTTTAAAATTTCCTATCCCGAATCCTAATATTTTGACTCATTTTCACCCTGTTTCTGTCCCAAAATAAAATAGTAATTCCCGTTCATCTCTAGTAATTTTACATTTTTTAGAAACTCTGACTTGAGTTGCTAATAATGTGCACACACACTCGTTCACAAACACATGAAATTTGGTACTTTAAAAACATACGTTTCTCCCAAACAATGCTCACTTTGTGCCTGATTGATGGAAAGAGCTTGTCCTGGCATGATAGGCTAACATGACAAATTAAACAATCTTAGGAAGACATGTGAGTCCGTGGCTCCAAACTATTGCTCAAAATTGGTAAAAGAGACAACATATGTGTTTGTGCTTCCCCCCATTCATTCTAAATTCACCCTATAGTCAAAATATTGATGGGTTGGTACTGCTCAGTTGACCGATAACTATATGAGTGACGTCTGTGTATTAATTTCTCTTCATGCAAAGTTTTGATATGTAAAAAGACTGCTAATATAGTAAATAAATCCACCAAACTATTGATTTTGTTTTTAAATACAACTTTCCACTATGACCTAAACATGAACATCTTCACAATGTTGGTGACCTGGCGGTCTAGGGGTAAGGTGTCGGACTTCTATGCTGGCGGCCGGGGCTCAATCCCCGGTCCCGGCATAAATTTATCTGATTACCAAACCCTTCCTTCACCTCTCACAAGACATCTTGTGAATGTGGGGAATGCTGGGAATGCCAGGCCTCCACCGTGGTTCGGATTCCATGTTAAACTGTAGGTCCTTCATTTCATCTCACAATCACCCTACCATTACACTTTAGCGTAAGTGCGTATAACCTGAACGGGTAGTAAGATGCGGTGCTAATAATAATAATATCTTCACAATGTTAAAGATAATTACAATGCACAGACATATTGCCACAAGTTCGTTATTGTAGATCCAAGTAATCTGAAATTTTAAATTGGTTTCCTCCTGGTAACTGTTAACGTGGAGGATGTGTTTGAAATCCTGGTCAGAGACACGTGTGGTTGTCCTTTCACATGTGACTTTTTTTTCTTTCTTTCAAACTAATGTTGATGCTTTCTTCCCCATCTATTTCTTGTATTCTAAGCTGTTGATAACATTCATATTATAAAATTCTATAAAACAATAACATTCCAATACACATACAATTTAACTTTTCAATATATTTTCTAGGGATGGGACCCGCGAATCCATCAAATCCCTCGAGTCCTCAAGGATAGAAAACTTCAGATTTGAGATTAAAATTAGTTTAAAAAATATTTGCTTTCATTTTTTCAAGTGAATTTTTTTCAATTTTTTTTTCAAATGAAATTTTTAGAGCTCTATTACTGGTTATTGGTGGTTCAAACACAATTATAATTATAAAATTAACTTGACAACCAGGCCCCAGATCAGGAATTCAACACTTAAATGAATGTATGAATGTTATAATGAATGGATTATAAGAAAGAATGATCACATTTTCCATTTTATCATATTTATATTTCCTGTCATGTTGATAATTTTTTCCAAGATTCAGATTTTGATTCAAGATATGTAGGTAAATTAAAGATTCAGATTTGTAAAATAATGGATCCAAGGTGGCTAAAAACATAGAAAACCTTGAAAAGTTTGAGAGTTGATGTCAAGAAAACAGGGGAATATCAAGAAATTTAATCAAAAATAAGGAAAGGTTAGGGGATTTAAATACTTGCCTGATTATGCACCTAAATATTTAAACAAAAGTGATATTTGGTTTCTTGTTGCTTACAAAATGCATTGCCTATTTATGGCACTTTAAGAAGGAAAATAGTTTGTTTATAAAACATTTACACAGGACAAAAAAATAATGTCCTAAACATTAAATATAATAGTGGTGTGCGAAGCGGCTTTGAAACAAAAATCGGCTTTGACTTTGATAAAACTATGGCTCTGACACTTTGCCAGTAAAAAATGTTGACAGCTAAAATACTAAATTTATGGTCATTCTGAGTTTTTACCTACATTACAAATCATTATTCATATGGAAAGAATCTGAAGTAATTTAATTGTGGTTATAATGAATGGTAACTTGATTAATTTTGTTAAAATAAAACAAAACATTTGCGCAGTAAAATATTTTCCAAATAATTTTAGTGCAATAAGTTATGCAAAGAACCACAATATAATATTTTTTAAGTCATAAAACAACCAACACAAAATATTTTAACTTCGATTCCACTTCAAGAATATTTCATACACCAGTATTCGATTTGAGTTTGCTTTGAATTAAAAAAAAAGAAGTGGATTTTACACCCCCCTAAAATACAGTACTGTAAAAATAACTTATGTTGATGTTTGGTAGACCCTAGCCATTAAGATTGTTTAAAAAAATATGTGATCAGTGTATAAAACAGAAAAATTACTATTCACAAAGATTAACTGCCAAAAGATTGTGTTGAAAGAATTTTTAAATGTTGTCTGGAAAACCTGGAAAAGTCTTGGAATTTTATATTAAAAGTTTTGTAGCCACCCTGGGATTTAACCCAACTTTAATATAATCTATTATAAAATTAATATTGTTTGTTTATTCCTTTCATTGGTTAATATCCATCTTTCCTGTGCCTTCTAGTTAAAATTGTAGGATTGTAGAGGGACATTAGTTTCAACCTTGTATAAATATGATTTACTTTTATAAAAAAGTTAAAGAAAAATCATCCATATCTACATGTTAATAGAGTGACTGCACAATAATTTAAAATCTTATAAACAATATTTTGTGTTCTGTCATGTTGCAGTCGTGGTGCAGTGAGATAGTTATCTGCGGCAAGTTGGAGATAGTTCAGACCCTGTTATCTGGGCCAGGACTGTCTGTACTGTGGCCGGTTGTTCTCCTTCACACATACAATCAGTTTGCTAACAGGGAGCAGATATTCGATTCCCTAAACTTCCTTATTACTCAATGCAAGGTGAGTAGGGAGGATACACTTCACCTTGCAAGCCCTGGAACTATGCTTGTGGCTTGTTTGCAAGTGGTTGTATAGATCAACTATAATGTCCTACCAACCCTGGCTATTTTTTCTATGTATAGGTCATACACATTAGGGAGGTGGTATCTGACGGGAACATTTATCATATATCCATTTGCCAAACCATATGATCTGCAAACCATAATATGTTGATTGTTGTTACTTTTGGCATTCAGGACATTCACACAAACTAACAATTTGTTTTAAATTATTAACCATGTTTACATTATTCAAACACAAACTTATGAAAACAACCGTTTTGATGTTTCTTTTTTTGTGGAAGCGACATTTACGGTTCACTTAAAAAAGACTTTTCGAATACGAGCTTTTAAAATATGGCATGCTCTCTTAAAATAATGATGGTGAACCAGTCGAAACAAGTGGGGTTGATAACGTCATGGAAGCCCTCAAGGTGGTTGTCTTTTTAGGCTTTTTACAAAATACATTTTTAAAATTTGGAAACCAGAGTATCACTTTAAGCTGGAAAAACATTTATTTATTTACTTTGGTGGCAAGCTCTAACAAGATTCAGTTGTGAATATAATACCTTTTAATTAACTATTTCATGTACTATAATATCTCTTGTTGCCACAACCACAAAACAAACACTTAATAGTTTTATAAATATATTTTGTTATATTAATAAGTTACAAAAACGCCAAGTATATAGTAATACTTAAGGAAATATTATTAGACTCATTTGATAATACTTTCTTTTATATAATATAGTATAACTTAGAGAATAATAATTATTTACAAATAGGTTGACATTAGTCACTTTCACTTCAAGGAAAACCTCTTTTCACTTGGTACTTCAAAGAGCAAAAAGAGGGTTTTTTTCATAGTGAAATATCACATATTTGCATTAAATGTCAATTTCCTTTATGTTATTTGTTTCTTTTATATGTTACAATCTATGTTTCCTATCATTCTTTACCAATTTTCTTTTTCTCCCTTTTTTTTTTTCTCTTTGTTTTCTCTCTTAGGAAGCTTCATTGCCTGTTTCACACTCCCTCCTGATGAGTTTCGATAGAATGAAATCTAGGTTGGGGGATTAGGCGGTAACGTTTGATTTTCTTCAAGAGGCAACCATTACCTCTTTGTCCAGTGGCAGCAATATAGGGGGTGAACTCTGTGTTCTTCTTTTCATTGTAAAAGCCATATTGTGTTTATTCCCTTTTACATGTTTTCTATTCACTTTTCTTTTACCTTTATCAACTAGTCACTTTCAGTCAATGTTTGCATAAAGAACCTTCTGCTAGCTGTCAAATTACCACCCTTCCAACCATGAATGCCCTTTAGGTCGGATTTAGATGGGATGTTTGCATTATTGATTTTTTGAATGCCTTGAATCCTATAGAATTTACAACATTTGAAAGACTTTTAGTAAAATGTCTTTGATATAGCTATAAAAGCCTTTTATTGAAATATTAATTTTTATGCAATCAATAGATTAAATTATCTCTACTTTTTAGTTTGTGAAAACATGATATTTGATTTTTCTGTTGTAAGAAATAAAATAAAGTCTCAAAGTAAAGAATCTTTTTTAAAAATGATTAACGCACCAAAAAATTGGCCTCTAATTCATTAGAATGAATATGACAAGTAAGCAGAGACCTCACTATTTAATGTATAATCATAATCATCAACAGCAGCAGGTATCATTATTATCTTCATCATTGCTATCATCATCATTATCATTATAAAGCATGTAATCAATTTCAAGCTATACCCATGCATAAAAATAGGTAAATCAATTTTTTTTTACAACTAAAGGCTTATTTTTTGGGCATGGGCTTATTTTACAACACTTAAAAAACAAACTATCAGTAAATATCATTATGATTCTGTAAACAATAAATCTAATGTAACTAACTAAGATTTCTGGGTCATCTTTACCCTCAAGTTTCTTCTCAATCAGGCAGATGCCATTTATTTTGACCAAAGTAAAGTTTTTTTATCTGAGTCATCACAATATTATTCTCTCAAACCAAGTAATTTTGACCTATCTATTTCCTATGTAAATTGGTTTAGAAGCTCTTTACAAAATATGTCTTTTACCATCAAAATAGAATCAACTGCTTTCATCTCATTCTTAGCCTCTTGTAGTATATATACCTCACAGGTCAAATTTAGGCCCTCATCTTTTTAATGTGTCTATTGATAATATGGTAGTTACATATATTCTTCAAATTATTTATTCTTCATTGATGATCTCAAAACGTTTTGAAAACCTCAATTAATTTGCAGATTACTTAGATTTGCAAATTGAATGGTACATTAGAGTGGTGTTTTAAAAATCAAATGTCTATAAATAAATGTAAAAAGAAGTCTATAGGGAAAACCACCACTTTTTAGTTCATCTATCAAATTTACAATAATATAGAATGCTTCCTCCATATTAATGTTTTAGGGCAGGTATGTCAAACTTCTGAGCTGCGAGCTGCACACGTGACCCGATCCACTATTCTCTGCTGCCCATCAACCTTTTGTTGAACTAGTATAAATGCTGCCAGATTTATCTTATTTAAGGTTGGGCAGATACAGATTCATGTTGATCCTTTGGCCAATAATGGTACATTTGGTAAGCTGATGAGATGATTGGTATTTGGCTCACCAATTCTTAAAACTGATCTTTTGTTAACAGGCAAGCTCATATGTCTGGTATTATAACTCATCATCGTTAATCTCTTGATACAGTCTTGTCCTTTGTTTTATTGTTAGCAGAGAGGGGTATGCTAGTAACTCTTAAGGAAACAGTCACTTCTCTCATAAATAACAAGGGTTTGAGAAAGGGGGTAAAGAAGTGTGCTGAGAATAGAAAGGCCATTGAGTGAGAGATAAACTGTAGTGCAGTGATTGTGTATAGGGTGAGTAGCTCCACCCATTATCATTTTGATTACATAGTTTCTCACTCTTTGGAATCACAGTATGATTAAGATATATAACCTCCTCACTCTATAAAGATGACTGTATCTTAAGTTTGTACTTTGTTTTGGTTGTGTCCAAGTATGCTTGTATGGCGTGGAATTCCATCACCTTAACTGACTCTCAGATTGAAAAGTGTTCAATGCAAATTTGTTGATGCTTGCTATGATAAATTCTTTTTTAAACATTTTGATATTTTATTATTTGTTATGATAGTAATTCAAAACCTTTTAGTGCTCCAAACTCTCTTCTCGCACAGGTCTTATAGAGATGCCCTTCTTGTTTTTAACATATTTAATATAAATCTACCCTCTTGGTCGGTGTTTAAGCAGCGCTCACTTGATTCCCTTATCATAAAAGTAAAACCAAATTTAGAGAGTTATTTAAGAAACACCTTTATCATTTATTATTTTCCATTTCTTTATTGTGGACACTTCTCTATATTATTATTATTATTTTTAATAACATTATTTTTGTTTTGTATCGTTATTATTACTTACTTAGCCATTAAATTTGTTTCATTGTAATCTCCTTTATGCCAAGATTTATTTATTTATTATTTTGTAAGCCATATGTTGTGCATTCTATCTGTGCTAGCCTGTTATAGGTCTCAACTTTTGGTTAGCGTTTGAATAAAGGAAAATATAATGAAATCATCATCATTAACATTATAATCATTATTAAAATTGTACATGCTCAGTGATTTTTTAATTTAGATTTGAGAGTTGAAAGAAAATGTTTGTTTTGAATTTGAGAAAAATAAGATTTTACCTGTTTATAGACTTTGATTAAAATTTTGTAGAAAAAAGGCCATCTTTGTTTTGGTATCAAACCTAGAACCTTTCTTTGACTTAGCTCTTACTTTTGAGATATGATCTAATCTTACACACAGTCATGTATGTACATTATTCTTAACAGCCAAGTCAGATGTGATTATTGATTACTATTCAGTTTAGATTCAACACCAGCCTTAAGGTCAAAGTCCGGAGTCTCTCTGGGTCATATAGTGTGAAATTATTCAATCATGGTCTTTTTCTTCCCCAGTTATCGATGGCTCTTCAGGATGTTACTGTCGCATTGGAAAGGGAAATCACACTGGTGCAGTGGTGCAAACGGAACAACCCGTCCCTTACTCTTGACAACAGGCATCTACTGGAGCTGGCAAAGAGACATAGCACACTCGAGACACTTCGTCAGACTTGCAATCTGGCAACCCTGCCCTGGACTGATGTGAGGAGTCTTCTGGACACACAAGGTTACTAAAGAACCTAATTTGAGCTTCTTAACTAAACAAGCCTAGGATTAATGAAACAAATAGCCGAAACTATTGTTAATGCATTTTAGTGGGGATATTCCCTCTCAGATATCATATTCTGAAAATTGAAAAATGACACCTGGACACGGGAATCGAACCCGGGACCTTTGGCTTAGTACGCCAATGCTCTTACCACTGAGCTATCCAGGATTCGTCCCGTGCCCATGGTCATTCTTCACTCATAGTTTAAGGCAGAGTCTGAGATAGACGTGGAAGTCGTCAGCTTATAAACATGTGATTATCTAAGATCACAGCCATCAGACAACGCAGCCATCAGCGACTCGGTAGTTGGCAATTTTGCGGCCAATTGACAATTATATATATAATTGTACAGGATTGCATATATTAATGAAACAAATAGCCGAAACTATTGTTAATGCATTTTAGTGAGGATTACACCTTTTAGATATCATATTCTGAAAATTGAAAAATGACACCTGGACACGGGAATCGAACCCGGGACCTTCGGCTTAGTACGCCACTGCTCTTACCACTGAGCTATCCAGGATTCGTCCCGTGCCCATGGTCATTCTTCACTCATAGTTTTAAGGCAGAGTCTAAGATGGGCGTGCGGAAGTCGTCAGCTTATAAACATGTGATTATCTAAGATCACAGCCATCAGACAACGCAGCCATTAGCGACTCGGTAGTTGGCAGTTTAGCAGCCATTCGACAATTATATATGGAATCCTGGAAAGCTCAGTGGTAAGAGAATTGGCGTACTAAGCCGAAGGTCCCGGGTTCGATTCCCGTGTCCAGGTGTCATTTTTAAATTTTCAGAATATATCTAAGAGGGAATATCCCCGCTAAAATGCATTAACAATAGTTTCGGCTATTTGTTTCATTAATATATGCAAGATCCTGTACAATTATATATATATAATTGTCGAATGTCTGCTAAACTGCCAACTGACTGGTATTAACAGATATAGGAAAAGTTATCAGTCTAGGACCAAATTAATGAAAGATGAGAATGGTAGCCTAGTGGCAGATAGAAGCAAGGTATTAGTATTAGTAAAATGGAGAGTTTGTTTGTCTGTCATGAGCATTGTTTAATATCTACTGCACACAAAGGTCTGGAATTTAATAAAAATTGTCAACCCTTGTGCACAAACATCTGCACCTCAAAGCCAGAATTTTAAAACTTTGATAAAAAAAAAATCTGGGTCATAAGAAATGAAATTAAAAGATTTTTTTTCTGTTTGATGTTCTGCTTGAAGTCAAGAAAAGCCTTGCTTGTAGAAGGCCCGCAATGTATTGTGTGGTTACTCCGGGCAATGCTGGGTACTTCTGCTAGTTTCCACTAAAGTATATGAAAAAACTAAGATATTGTATGATCTCTTTTTGTTCCAGGAGGAAGTGTCCCAGATTCTACAACTTCTAATTGGGATGTGGTAACATTTGATGGTTTTTGCATCTTGATGATAGGGTTTAACATTATCCTGTCTGCCAGTGAAATTGAAAACTTGAGTAAGTACATGCTATACTTTAAATGACCGCATTGCTTATTGCTGCCAACTGTCTCAAATTTTATGTTTCTCTACAAAAATTTTGGATGGGATCCTCACATCCATATTCAAGATAAAAAAAAGTTGTTTTTTCTTTCAAATTCTTAATTAGAGTTTGTTTAAGACTTATAATACTGCTTATTAGTGGTTCAGCCCTAACATAATTATAGGACAGACTTAAAACCAGACTTTATCATTAATTTAATACGTAATATAATTTATGGGTGTTTTAATGAATGTAATATAATCAAAATTTTATAATTTAGCTACTATATTTATTTTGAATTATATTTATATTTACTTTAAGGGAGGTGACCTGGCGGTCTAGACGTAAGGTGTCAGACTTCTGTGCTGGGGTTCCCGGGGTTCAATCCCTGGTCCTGACACAGATTTATCTGATTGCCAAACCCTTTCTTCATGTGTATTTATCACAGATTGTAAATGTGTGGAATGCCAGGCCTCCACCGTGGTTCGGATTCCACATTAAACTGTAGGTCCTCCCTTTCATCTCACAATCACCCTACCATTACACATTAGCGTAAGTGTGTATAACTCAAACTTGTAGTAAGACTAATAATAATGACGATGACAAATTTGTCAGGGTTGTTGTGGCTGGTATAAAAATGTTGATCACTCATTCATTGTCAGAGTGCTCCTGTGGTTAGGCCAATGTATTCAGCAATGCAGTAGTTGCATTGTAGCTGGTACATAAAATTTTCTGTGGAACAGTCATAGGGGCCTTTTGTGGGGTATTTCATTTGTGTGAGTCTGTTGTTGAATGAGGTGGAAGGCTGGTGAATTTTGCAAATACTGCATCTTGGTTTGTTGCATGGGTAGGAATCTTTGGCCTGATGTTTGTTGTTGTTTGTGGCTGGGTCAGGCAATTTAGGGTGAACCAGAATGTTGTGAAGGTTAGGGGGGCCATTTTAATGTGATTCTTGAAGCACTGTTGAGAAGATTTTGGGTGAGAGGCGATGACTTTATTACACAGTATCCTATAACTTTCATTGTATCTATACATTTCATAGACTTAATTTATTTACACTGTCCATTAACACAAATATAAATAACGTAATTACCAGTAAACCCTTGCAAAACTTTCGCAAATTCAACCTTCCCCTACCCCCCTAAAAAAATGATTTAGTCTTTTGTTGGGTTGTTGAAATTAAATACTCAGCAAAGTGTAGACACAAAATAGCATGGAGAGTTTATTTTCAGTAATTGATACAAAAATATTGTTAGATTTTTCTTTTAACTTAAATTTTAGACAATGTGTTTTAACATAAACTGAGTATGCTTTGTCAGAATTCGGCAAAAAATATTATCTACTTATACTTAATTCATCGCTGTAAGCTTTGTGTTAGGTGAGAAAAAGGAATGTTGACAACATAAATAATAAATAGGATATAAAGTTTTATTTGTATATAAATTATTTGAATGTCGATCACCATCTCTGTCTCAAACCAGTGATTTTAGAGTAACTGTTCACAACAATGTCAATAAAAGGATAGTCACTTTATTTTAAATATTCATAAGATGTCCATGGAAAGTAGTAGGACATGGCTTTTTAGAAAGAAAACTCTATCTCTTGGGACTTACATCTGTATTGTGACAATTACATTGCTGCAGTGGAGACAAAAACAATGTTTCTGGTAGTCTGATTCAATCCCAGCCATGACCATTTATGTTGGTTTTTTTAAATTTTACATTATGAATAGATTTGTTCCTTGATTCATCCTGTTAATAAAAAAAAGACTAATTTAAAGATGTGCAAAAACCACTTTTTAAGTTTGAGAAAAGAATTTTAAAATTAATCAAATACCAGAATGGGATGTACCATAAAATACTTAATTTAAAAGAATGTGTGCTATATTTTGAGAGCTTTTTTTTAGCGGCACAATTGAGAGACAATTTAAATCTGGCTATGTTTGTGTGATGCTGTGTGCCTTCTAATTTTGATCAAATTATTAGGTTTTGACCTTTGATTAAACTTTATAAACTTATAGCCTAAATCGTGGATACATTCAGGAAATATTACATTGCCAAATTTGCATTCTTTATAAAAATATTGGTCAAGTTCATTTGCTAATTTAGACTCTAGATCCTCACTTTTACAGTTTTTATAACGAAAAACCTTTTTGGTCAAATAAAATAAAATATTGCTCAGTAGCTATGTTTAGTTTAATTTTCTACATTTAACACTCTTAACAGTTATTGAATATTTGTCATGGATATCATGAAATTTGAACATAATGTTTTCTCCTCTATTAAAAAGTTTATTTTCATATGCCATTATGCCTATAACATACATTCAAAAACCGGTTGATATTAATATGTGTAGAAAATTGGACCAAACGTATATTATGAGGCACTATGTTATTTATTATATCCAACATGGTTTTTCTTACTAAAGGTGAATGAATACTCGGCTAGCATTTCCTTCCACCCTATCATGAGGGTAGTCAACCAATCAAAATCTTATTGTATAATTTTAATAATTGTGAGATTATATGTTATAAATAGTGATTAATGATTTCAATTCATTAAAATCTACGAGTTATAAGGGGTCAAACTTGCTATTTTATTTGTTTTATGGCATACCATTATTAAGGTAAGATTAATTAATTTATGGGGCTGAAATTTACTATTACTATTTACTAGACATTTTTATGAGGTGTAAAAAATGAAGTATTTATTATTTTAACAATATTGATATTAATAATATAAATAATTTGTTGAGATATTTATTATATTAATATTATTATCATCCATATTAATATATATTATTAATTCTATGTATTAATAATATTCATATATAATTTAAATATTTATATTATCACTCTACAATTAAGTGTTCTGATTGGGGTACCATTACCTAGGTAAGTGTACTGGTTGCTAGACCATTAACTAGTGTAACTAGTCCCCTTAACGTCCTCTTCACCTTCATCTTCTTAGTATATGTTGGCCCTTGGCAGTCAGGGAGTTAGGTAGAGCATCAACAAAACTCGTCGAGGGTGTTTAACACTTGTGTGGGTGGGGAGTTTAGAATGACACAAGTATATTAGGTTGCAGAGATTAAGTTATGTTTAGAAAATTGAGATAGTGTCTGAAATTACAGGTATAATAAGTGCAATTTAGTTACAATTTACATTTTAGCAATAAAAGTAGTGGCTGAAACTATTAAAAGGGTGATGCTCTAACCTTTATGTATTTATATATTGAAACAACCCTTTTTCCTTCATACCCTCTCTATCACCCCAAATGATTGTACACTCGACAAAAAATAGTAGCACGTCCTACCAGCTAGTGTGTTACTCGGTAAGTGTGTCAATCCAATGCTTCATCCCTCAAGATAAGAAACAAAAGATGCCAAAAGCTAAGCGCTGATAGGCTGGCGGTTTTACGCTAAACTTCCCCTTTACACTGTGAAGCCACGTATGCTCAAAATAGACCCCAGCTTCCGGGTAGAAATAAAATATATAAGTCTTGTGCTTTCAAATGAAAAGTAATAGTGTAAATTTAGATGAAGCTATATTCTAACTATGGTTTTATAAGAATGAAAAATACTGTATATTTTAAAGTTAAAGGCTTAAAAATAAAATTATGAGTTTAAATTTAGAATATATGTTGTTTACAACTTTAATTAGGGATTGAGCTACTTAAATTTAGCATAAAACCCCACATTTTCTTATAACTAAACATTTTAGCTGAATAATTTAGTAATGATAAATACAGATTAAATTAGGCTTAGACGAGAGAAATACATAGTAGATGCTGAAAGCTATTTAGATCACAATAGGCCTAATTGGTTTGATAGCATTAATATATAATAAGTATGGTTTACTCAGTATACTGACAACGAAAACATAATTTCTTATAAACTTGAGAGGGGGAGGTTTTGTAGAATGCAATATAAACTGTTTAAATGATCTATAATATTATAACTGTTCGGCACTTGCAAGCCTATTACATGAAAAATGAATTTTGGTATTTCAAGAATAGTATTAAATTAACAAAATAACCATTGGCAAATAAATGTGTAAATAAAAGGGTTGAGAGCTAAGAGCCTACAGCCCCTTCCACTTTACAGTAAGTAAGTGTGCTGGTCGCTGTACTGTTATTCAGATAAGTGTTCTGATTGCTGTATCATTGGCTAGTTAAGTGTACTGATTGTTCTACCATTACCTAGGTAAGTGTATAAATCACTATGTTATTACTTAGTTGGGGCTTAAGTTGTGTTGCACACGCTACACTTCTTTCAGAATCGTTTTGGGTAGAGCATAAGTAGGTTGATAAATTGGGGACTGGGGTCAATGTTTTTAAAGACACGATTATTACTTGTTTGTAAGGTGACAATAGTTTAAATTGTAATGTGATTTCCTATTTTCATTGTGCAAGGAATATGCTGTGTTTGTTCTGTTTCCCCGTTTCTTTACTTTCTTCCAACTCTCATATTAAATGTTGTAAAAAAGAAAAGAATGGTTCTTTAACAAGTACACCCTTATCTTAACCCCGTTCCTCTGTGCTTGTTATACCTATCATGTTTTCAGGTAAGAAACTCTTACGAAGTAGGGAATGGCCACCAAAATGTAACGAGCTTATCAACCTAATGAATCCCATCATATCAGCTCGTTTCACACATATTGATCCGGCAGGTAGGTTGCTTGGACTGCTACTCTGCCAGGCTTGCATCCGTAGCTTAACTTTCACTCCAAACATGACTAACTGCTCCATCACTAATGCTAATTTAGAAAGTATATCTTTTTAGCAATTTCTTAAAAATAAGTTTGAATTCTTCCTTAAAAGCTGCCCACTGTCAATAGTCCTCTTATAAAAATAATCTGTTCAAGTTATATGACAAGGTTAAACCCTTATATGAATGATGTGTTGATGTAGATATTAGAAAATGTGATATTAATGAACTAAGACATCAAATTTAAATGGCCCGGTTTTTATATGCTTTGTTCTTGTGCCAATATCGCGTATTCCTGTTGCATATTTTATAAGCTATTCAAAGGGTTTCTTTGTTTGGTGTGGTATATATAGCATCAGTGTTGAATCTTGTAAACTTTTGCTTAAGTGTGAAAAATTAATGAACAGATAGCGCAATGTAGGGTATTTACCTGTAAATTGCAATAGCAGTTTGTATCTTATACAAGCTTGTGTGAATCATTGGAAATTCAAATTCAGATAAAACTAAGATTAATGTTGTATTTGAAATTCTGATTATTAATATTTTAAAGATTCGAATCTTATTCAAAATTTTGAATCCAAATATATCCAAGATTTAGGTTCAATGTAATTAAATTTGAATTGAAAAATCAAACTTTTTAACAATCAAACTTTTTATAGAAACTAACATTAATCCATTACTAAAATCAACAGCTATCTAACTATAGATCTTCCGTTAGTTAAAAATATATATATAATTTAGCTCAATAGTCAGTTAATTTAGATTTGATTTAAGAGAGAAAGATGTGCTGGCGGCCGGGGTTCAATCCTCGGTCCCGGCACAGATTTATCTGATTACCAAACCCTTCCCTCACCTCTGACAAGACATCTTGTGAATGTGAGGAATGCCAGGTCTCCACCGTGGTTCGGATTCCACGTTAAACTGTAGGTCCTTCATTTCATCTCACAATCACCCTACCATTACACATTAGCGTAAGTGCGTATAACCCGAACGGGTAGTAAGACACGGTGCTAATAATAATAATAATAAATAATAATAATAAGAGAGAAAGAAAAAATAAATAAATTGAAGTCTATTCGAGCTTGTAAGCAACAATTTGTATTTGAATGGAAATAAAATATCTTAAATTTGCACAGGCTTAAAAGGATGAACTATTGCATAAAATATAATTGTTGATGTTGTTAACAGCATTTTTTATTTGGCTAGATACCTGCCTCGGTGGCGTAGTTGACTAACGCGCGAGTCATGTTGAGCTCGACTGCTGAGGACGGGGAGATCGAGGTTCGAATCTCGGTCGGGTGAACTGGGGGTGGTTTTTCCTAAATGGTTTTCCACTCTCCCTCCACATAAATGCGGGTTCACTTCCTCTAATTCAACCTTCCCAATTCCTAACCCATTAGTGTAATTAGTACTTAAAGTGTATAACCCAAACGGGTGTATAACCCAAATGGGTAGTAAGACGCAGTGCTAAATAATAATAATAATAATTTCAATTTCAATTTCCTTTATAATAATAAATAATAATAATAATATAATAATAATATAATAATAATAATAATAATATAATAATAATAATAATAATAATAATAACAATAATAATAACAACAATAATAACAATAATAATAATATTATTTGGCTAGATTACTTTATATTCTCAATTTCTCAAGGAAATAATTCATTTTAACTTTAATTAATTATTGTTAGGACAAACCTTATTTGATTTTGAAGTAGAATTGAAAACAGTTCTTTATGTTTGTCTATTTAATTATTGTTAGGACAAACCTTATTTGATTTTGAAGTAGAATTGAAAACAGTTCTTTATGTTTGTCTATGTGTTTTTAAACATTTAATTTATTATAATATGTGGGAATTAATATTATTTGGATGTTTTTTAGAAAAACACAATGGATTTAAACTTTGGGGCAAGTCCAATTTACTCCCGCCTTCTGGCCCTGTATCGTTGCCTGTGCCCGTAGGATGACAAAATAAATAATCATATCCATGTATTTGCTCACTCTTAGCACTTAAATTGTCATATCCTTGTATTTGCTCACTCTTAGCACTTAAATCGTCATAAATTGGTGTGTTTTAAACTTTTCATATATGTTAAAAATCTGCCACTTTGAGAAACTACCTGAGTCTACCCATGCTAACCTACCTAATGTACAACCCTGAAAGTTTCTATGGTTTATTCATGGGGATTGAAAGGACCACTGTTTGCTCTGGAGAGTATGGTTGCTTTGTTTACTTTATAAATATATATATAAATATATAAATATTTAAAACAAAAGACTGTTGGTGCTACAGATTGTTAGTGAATAAGCCAACCATCAAACCATCGTTCACATGACTTGTTACCTAATTTTTAATTTTTATTTAAAAAGTTGTTTTTTTTTACAATTGAAGGAAATTATCTCAGGTACGAATAAAGTTGTGCAATGAATTACATTTAAATATACATGAAAAATAACACTGGGTCACTGGTTCTAATCCCATGTCTAGGTGTCATTTTTCAACTATAATTAATTTAAAAAATAATTCTGTTAAAATAAAATAAACCCACTCTATTTTATTTTTCACTCTCTATTGTGTATGCTTGTAATAAGCAACTTACTATAGATTAACTTTAGGATAAATTTAAAATATGAAACAAACAATTACACAAGTCCATCACAGACTTAACCTTAAACTATGAGTGAAGAATGATCCTGAGCATGAGAAGAATCCTGAGTAGTTCAGTGGTAGAGCATTGGCATGCTTAGCTAAAGGTCTTGGGTTCATTTCTCGTTTCCAGGTGTCTTTTTCAACTAATTTAAATTAATTGAAATGTGGTCCCCCCAGGTGGTCAGTACCGTGATTTGCAACCTTTTTGTTGATATCCATTGAGATTTCACTCTAAATTACAATCTTGTATTGTATACTTGGCGGCATAACAGTCCTCCTGTATCACAGATGGGTGTGGTATCTGATAGCTTGCGATACCATTGTCTCTCTCATTTGTAGCTGTCGATTCCACACGTCCATCGCAAACACAGCCTTAAACTATTAGTGAAGAATAACCATGAGCATGTGATGAATCCTGGATAGCTCAGTGGTAGAGTATTGACACGCCTAGCCAAAGGTTCTGGGTTTGATTCCTGTGTACAGGTGTCATTTTTTAAACTAATTTAAATTAATTTCGATTATATTATTGGCCTTTACAAATACATTATTCTTTTATTCTGTGTTACTACTTTCAGTGAATGAACAGTCGACCCAGGATATGTCAAAAGAAGATAAAGGTTTTTCTCCTACTCAGAAAATGTATTCAGAACAAGTAACTAAGAAACTCCAGACCATGAAAGAAATGATTTGCAAGCTCTTTCCCCTCACCTACAGGTATGTCTTCATCTTCCCACTCATGTCCAGGTATTTCTTCATCTTTCTTGTTATTTCACACATTCTTATTCATCTTCCTGGTCTAACTCTTTCTTAGCAAGTTGTGAGATGGTTTTAGTCTAAAGTTCTTTGAAAAAATGAATAATACTGATAGAAGCTTAAAATAAGATGTTTTTATATACATCTAACACAAACATTATTAATAATTTATTCTAATTGGCATTCATTTGTATAGGTTTAGAAATAAGATCCAAAACCCCTGTGAAATCACATTTGCAAACACACTTGGATTCAAACTCAAGCCTCTTCGTTGACAGTGACTAAGTAGACTTGAGTATAGTATCTAAGATCTCTCAATATTTACTATGTTTGACTTTAAACAATTATAACTATAGCTTTCTTTCAACTACAAATATTTGAAAATGGTAAACATTTTTGGTTTTTACACATAAAACTTAATTCAATCATACTTTGGTTTTTAAAACTTAACAATGTTTAATTTAAATATGGAATCTATTACTATATCAGCTAAAAATTATAGCAGTAAAATGTCTATTTCAGGTGATGATTAGTGACAAAAAAACTTTTGTTGATGTTGTTGATATTCATTTAAACTACATTTAATACATTTAAACAGATTCAAAAAACATTGGTATTCTTTATTTATTTTTGTCACCATTTCTTACTACCCATCTAGGCTGTGTGCATTAATGGAATAGGAATAAGGACGACAATTCTTTTTAAAGAAAGTATACTCATATTTCCCTAGAGAGAAATCTTCTTGCCACTAGCACACCAGACAAGAGAATAATGATTCCTTTGTTTGCATGCCCACCAGTGTAATTGATCTTTTAATTATTTTCAGTAATATATTGTGATATGGGTGTGAAATTGATTGTGTATAATAAATTTGTCATAACTATTCATGGTTTCAATTCTTTTCTCTTTTTTTTTCTCATCCTTCAGAATTGAAGTGATGGAAAATCTATTCTCCTTACTGTTCTTGCGACATGAACATTTCCATAGCGACAGCTCATCAGACAGTGGAGGGGAGAATGAGGAAGCAGACACCGTCAGGAAGTCCTTGGAAGTATCACCTCAGGACAGTAACTCTACCCAACCTAAAACCTCCAATCAAGACTCTCTCGTGACTATGGGTCATTTGAAGAATTTTGAAGACTTGAACGTGTTTTTTCCTCTCAACGAAATCCCTTTGATTAAATCCCTAGTACCATGCTCAGTGCCTATTTCAGATATTAATATAATGGCAAGTAGCACTTGTCAAAAGGTAGCAGACACAAAATCTGACACACGTCTCGCCAGCCAACCCAGTGCGTCTGAAATGTCCTATCCATCAAGTGAAAATATGTCATCACTATCCTCCTCATTTCTATCAAGTGCAATGTTTATTAGTATGAACCCCTCAACTGAGCTTAGGGGTGGTGTCCAAGAGGAGATTCCTACCAGAAACAGTTTGCGAGATCAGCCTAACACACTATTAGACTCGAAAAGGAGGCCTAGACGTGTCCGAAGGACTAGAGTGCGCAATTCAAGTGGTGTAAGTGATAGCAGCGTATCATCGTTTAATGACGGGTTTGTCTGTAACAAGTATGTGGTGAGGGACTTGCTGCATTGTCTGAAAGAGTGCTTAGTCAACTCTAGTGTGGCTTTCTACAACTGTCGGTCCCAACAAGACTATGCTGACCAAATGACACATGTGCCCTCTTCGGTTTCTTTAGACACACTTCAACACAGAATGAACAGGTTAGCTCCACTCTTTTTTATTGATCATAGTTAAAGATGAATTGAATCCACTATTTTACAAATCCGAATCTTGAATCCAAATCTTCATTTTGCCTACAAATCCCGTATACAAATATTTAAAAAACATGGTGAGCTTATAAAGGTTTACTTTACTATACTAATTCCAGTTGTTATAGTTATTATGAATGTGACATATGAAACAAAATGCACTTCAAATATGCATATGAGGTTTTCCATAAAGTGTTTATAGAAAATAGAAATCAAAACTAAATGGCTACTTTTTTGCTCTAATACACTCACTATAACCTTCATGTATTCAATTATCTGGTAAACTAATGATTTGAGGTCTGTTTGTCGGATTTGTTTCATAATTAGGCCTATTGTTTTGGATCAAATCACCATTAAGCACTATGACTGCTTTAAAATAAATTACTAATAATAATAATTTAATTTTGTTTGTCTTGAATTTTCTTGAGAATTTGAAGTCTCATCCATAGTCTCCATACAATCATAAATACATTTAATTTGTCCACTTTTGGTGTGCTCCTTTTATTACACTTTCTCTTTTTAAGAAATTATGCTACATATTTTCCTCCTGCAGAGATCTGATAGAACAAAACCTAAGTTGAGGTATTGGGCAGTAAAGGCCAAGGTTCTGTAAATAGCATCTTTACTCTTAAACCAATGCCAGCAGTGTGACTTGTGAAAGTTGTTCCTTGTTACATTGTCATAGCTGTATATTTTTTTTCCTTATATTTGTTCTGAGAGCTCTACTTTATTTTAGATATACAATTCATCATCATCATCATCATCTGAGTCATCTTAGTCATCAACTTTTCCTAGCCTTTGGCAGGCTCAGTTTGGTAAAATACCTCCATATTCCTCTATCCTTCCAACCGTCCTCTTCCTTTAATTGCTTACATTTCTCTCCTCTCACTTGCACACTTTCTGTTATCTGCTCCTCCCATCTCTTCCTTGGTCCCCCTTTTGGTCTTTTTTCTCCATACTCTATATCCATAATTTTCTTTGGCATCTTCTCTTTATTTATTCTCATTATATGCCCATACCATCTCAGTCTTAATCCTTAACTATCTCATTTACATCCTGTACCCCTACTTTTTCTAGATAATTTCATTCCTGATCTTGTTTCTCCTCATGACAGCTAACATGCTCCTCAAAAACTTCATTCCCATGGCCTCCACTTTCCTAGTCTCCCTTACATTCACTGTCCATGTTTTTGCTGCACAAATAACTATGGCCATAAAGTACGCCCTGTACATCACTTCCTTACACTTCAAGGGCACTTCTCTTCTCCATAACAGGTCTTTTACACACCTATAGAACAAACTCCCCTACTGCCCTCTTCATACTAGATTCTCTCGTCTCCCACCCTTTGCCTCAATCACCTCATACAAGATATTTTACATGCTGTACCTTTCTCAGCTATACTCCATCCATACCATCACTTTACATCTTACTCTGCTAAATTTTATCCCACACGCTCCACTCCACCCAACCCCATTCCTTTAGCTGTTCCCCCCACACCCCTGATTAACTTCATTATTTATTTGGAACCACTCCATCTACACCTAATCTTTCTTAACACATTTCATGCTATCTTCATTCATATACTCTTTATTCTCATATCTCTTTCCAAGCCAACCTCCTCTCCCGCGTTTAAGACTTAATTTTTCACCACACTATCATATGCCTTCTTCACATCCATAAATACCAATACTTTGTCTTTCCCAAATTACATATAAAATAGTGTACCTCAAAAGCATAAATATCATGTTTTGTTTTAATAGCTACAATAGTAAATGATAATCTATGACAAAAATCTTCTATTTATCATTAATAATAATTAAAGCAACACTAAATGAATCATTTTGCTTAGTTATTATTTATTGAAGCTTTACAAGCTTGTATCCTTTTGTGCATACACTAGTAGGGGTATATGAGTCTCCAAAAACTTCAACTTCACTTTGAATACTTGTCAGCTTCAAAAAACCTTCATCAACAATTTAAAAAATAATTAACAGCTATAATACACATTAATGTTCAATATTTGTCTTTCTATGCTGTTATGTATAGGCCTATTACAAATTTATGTTCACATGACAAAGTTCTCTAGTAATTTAAGTGCATGTCATAAACATATCTTGATTCATCATTTTTGGCTGAAGTATGTTAAACATTTTGGCAAAAAATATTCTGTAAAGTATATTTTAACGCCTTAAGTTTTCATAAATGTGCACAATATAACATTTTTTGTAACATAAAACTTTAAAAAATAATAATCAATTAACTTACATTTGGCCTTGAGAAGGTGATTTGATTGAGCTTCGCTTCAAATCAAAATAATCGACTTTGCTCAGACCTAGACACCTGCTATCTGTTCTTTCTTTACATAACCTTCACTTAAACCCTTCAAAGAGCAGTAAATACTTGGGTACATCCTTTCCTTTTAATATTTTGTTTTTGTAATTTAATGTTATCCTATTCAGTATAATCTAAAATACAACAATAATTAATGAGGCCCAAAGTCCAAATGCTAATAACATATTTTAAATTTAAAAACGGAATTTTTCCAGGCATCAATTGCAAAATTGTATAGAAAATATTGAACTCATTTAAAAATAGTATTGACTTAATTAATTTTGAAAATGTTAATCATTATTCAAATCAATGAAACATTTTCACTAGATGGTATTCCATATAATACTTGTAGTTTGTATTGATAATAAATTGGCTCAGTTTGCATCAATCATGATCACAGACTGTCCCAGTATGCTAGTGAGGCATCATGGCGACTGCAGCTATTGACAGATCCTCACTTCATTGGCGAGGTGGGGCAGGTTCCAGAATGGGGTCTTCTCCCTGAGACGGAACAGTCACCATGGATACATCTCAGCGAGAGTACTGCTAGTGACAGTGATGATGAGAGCCCTAGAGACACAATGCCATGCAACAAGAGGGCCCCACGAAGGAGAGGCCAATCAGACACAGACAAGAGTAGCAGTTCAAGCACTCGCTCCATCAGTGGTGAGACTGCATATAGAATATTGTAGATATGGATGTTGTCAAAAAAATTTCTTCTCGCATCATCATTGTACCCTCCCATCACAACTAAAAACAGATTCTCCTCTTGTATTATCACCAAAAAACACACCCCTCCCCTCCTTTTGGTTTGCCCCAAAACTTTTGGTGATGTAGTTATAGAATTGACCACAGGTGCTAGGAAAGGTGTTACTTATTGCAGTTGAACACTTACAAAGAAGTGTCATTTTTGTTTGGTAATCAAAGTAATGTGTACAAATTGATAAAAGTTTATAGAACAGTTTTAACCAGTTTTAATCATCACATGTTCTCACTGAAAAATACCAACACAAAAATATTACCTGGTGCTCAAAATTTCAAGAAGAAACAAAATGCTGATTTGGATAAATAAAAAGAGTGTCCAAGTACTAAAAAAAATCTGTCAGGTATGTCATAAAATGTATATTTTCACAGTGAACCTGAGCTATAAATCAATCTTTTGAAATAAAGCTAAGCATTATTTTATTATAAATTTTCAGAATATGGAAGTTCAAATTGAAAACTTGCCAAGTTAAAATCAGTCACTGATTCACTTAAAAATGTCAAGCATTCAAATTTTTAAAGGCATATTTAGAAAAATATCTAATAATTCCATTACACATAATTATTTGGAAATATGTAAATCAAACTAATAATGCATGTGTTTTATTATTATTATTTATTATTTAACACCGCGTCTTACTACTCGTTTGGGTTATATGCTTTAAGTACTAATTATGCTAATGGGTTAAGAATTGGGAAGGTTGAATAGAGGAAGTGAACCCGAATTTTCGTGGAGGGAAAGTGGAAAACCATTTAGGAAAAACCACCCCCAGTTCACCTGACCGAGATCCAAACCTTGATCTCCCTGTACTCAGCAGTCTAGCTCAACAGGACTAGCGCGTTAGCCAACTACATCACCGAGGCGGGTAACACATGTGTTAATTTAATGTGCATACAATCTTGAATGTTTCATAATTTATTGCTATAAAATAATTGTATTATATTTGGAAGAAGGTACAGGAAAAGTGGATAGAAACATAAAAGGGACGAACACAATATGGCTTTTATAATTAAAAGAAGAACACATTTCACACTTTGCATTGCTGCCATTGGACAAAGAGGTTGCCTCTTAAAGAAAATCGATCGTCACCACCCAATCCCACGACCTAGGTTTCATTCATTACCTCATGAAGTGAAAAGAGGTTTTATTTATAGAGATATATAAAATAATTGTTTAAGTAAATTTTAATGGAAAAGCAATGGCTTACACTATCATGCTTGTTTGTTAAATAGGATTGACGTACAAATTGTTGATGAAAACTTCTTAAAAAGAAAAATGGGTACAAGTAGATTTTATATTATGTTATATTACGGGTTGATTACTATATAGTTTTAATTTTTCTTGTATATATTTTTATGTCGAGAATTAAAATATAATTCACTTTTTTGCCTTAAAAGTACTTTAAATTGAGTAAAGATTATGAAAGTGGCTCTCCATAATATCAAATAAAAGATAAAATTCATGAAAAATAAATGCTTTGTTTGTTAATAAAATAGATATCTCTTTAAAGGGTAAGATATAACAAGAAAAATAAACTTGCTTTATTACATTCTTTTGAAACCCATGGTATTATTTATTATTTAGGCTTACAGGTCAAATTATAAAAAAATTTAATAAGACCATATCTATTTAAAATCAGTAAGTCTCTGAATTATAAATCTCCAACAAAGTATGTTGTTTTTAAAAGATCTAAGAAACATAAAATCATTACGATAAGGGTGTTTTCCGCAAATACAGATTACCAAACTATGCAAATATGTTTAAAAAAAGCCTTTATCTTTTAAAATAATTAATACATTCAACTTTTCCTTTTTGATTCTGATAGATTTTGGTTTTCTTTTAAAGTCTATTGTAAAATTAAAAAAAAGTAAGAAATAGTGAAAATGCTGGGGGTTTTTTAAATAAAAAAGTAAATTTTCTCAAAAAGTTTAGCCTATTTCCCTTATATTTTTATCTATCTGTAAAATGTTGGAATACAATGTGAGATATCTAAAAAAAAGTTATTTTTGTAGAACTTTTTTGGAGGAACAATTTTACCTTACAACATTTTCTTGTGAGTCACTTCATTTTTGGAGGGGGGAGGGGGGGGAATGTAAATGAGGTGATGTGCTTCTCGCAGGACACCAAAAGCGCGGAAAAAATAATATTTTTTAGAATCTTATATCACAGGTTTCTGGGGAATGAAGTATTTGCATAAATAACAACTAAGGTTTGACTTTCAACAATGTAAGGTTATAAAAATATCCAACCTTTCTTATATTATGGGATTAATTTAATATTAAACTAAAAAATTTGTAAAATAATTTCTATTAAATGGTTAATTTCTAATGATAGTGGAGTGGAAATACACTTTCTAAACATGACAACCTAATACAGCAACACTAAATACTAACATTCAATCTCAGCTCCAGGATTTAAATGTCTAAGTAAAATATTTATATATATAAAAAAAAATTCCACCTCGTCTTACTAACTGTTAAGGATATATGCATAGTAAAATAATTATACATTCTTAAAATTATAGAGCCAGAATCAAACTAGAGTACTCTAGTTATTTTCATACTCCCTAGTCACTTAGCCACAAGGAGGAACTTTTTGTTAATCTTTAAAATTTGCTCTAAAGAGATTTATTAATTATAAACCCAATATTGTGCCAAGTTGATAACTTGAGTTGACTAGGACAGGCACAACATCCAATTCCTGAACCATCAATTTATCTGTAACTCGTGTTCGGTAAGCAGACACTCTACCAACTTAGCTTTTAGTTGACAAAAGTTCTATTTTGAATCAAAAGTTGGGGTGGATATATTGCTTCTTTTTTTAAAATTTTTGAAGGGATACATAAATTATTTATGCGTTATAGTTTTTTCAGATTGAATCTAGAACATTAATTTGCTTACTTAAATTGCTAAGGCACTAGTAAATAACTTTTAGTTGGCCAGATTAAACTAATCCTGCACCTAATATAAAAGTTCACCATTCCATGCAACTGACTTTGTTACAACTAACTAAATATCAATCAGGTACATAAATTGTCCCTTTTTTTACACATACACTCCCATTGTTTGGAATGAGTCTAAGCTTCATCAAAACAAAATTTATATCACAATATAATTTCTGTGTGGTGACATTTTTATTTAAAATAGTTTATAGTTTATGTTTCTTTTAAACTATTTCTAAATAAATTCGATTGCTATTTTCCCTTAGGGGGCACCACTGCAGCTCCCAAGAGGAAAGGAAGCCAAAGCCGATCACAACGAGTCTCTCTTCCTTCAACACGCCATAACATCATCAATTTGATGCTGTCATCTCATACAAACCTCGCTATTCGCTGCCTTACTCACGGCGACTATATTAAAGCCAAAGATGCCATAAAGGTGACAGCCTCTAACCAGGAATGGAGGGGAATGACTTTTTTTTATTTCAAGATGGGAACAGAACGGCCAATTAGTCAAAATATCGGGATTCGAAACAGGAAATTTTAAAATCACCCTTTGGAATAATCTTAGATTTAAAATATATTGATTTCTAAACTAATACGGTAATATTTGTTAAAGCTATAATATCATTAAAACCAGCTTCGATGGTTGCATGGTCTCTGGCGCCACTCTCGCAATAGACTAGACTACCGATGACGGGGATATTTAGTTTGAATTTAGCCAGGTGTATTAAGGGTGGATATTTAGTTTGAATTAGCCAGGTTTATTAAGGGTGGTTTTTCTAAATGGTTTCCCACTCTATTCACGCAAATGCAGGCACACCTCTAAATTCAATCTTCCTCATTCCTTACACACTAGAGTAATTTTATAATAAAGGAAAGTGATAACACTAAAGAAAAAGGAAAAATAAACTATTAAGAGTAAATTTGATGAAGAAAGCCCACCTGAAACCCACATTGAAAATGGAGTAATCCATTGTTTGTGTACTATGTACTTTCTTCTTCTTTGTGTTTGATAAAGGCAACAATGCCGAAATATTATGATATTTGTGTTAAAATGTGTGTGTGACTACTTCTACTATAGAAGACAGAAGAAAGGAAGAAGATGTCACCTTTGTGCATTGGATTCTTCCCACATTTTTCCTCTTTCCCTAGGTGGGCTTTCTTCATCAAATTTACTCTTAATAGTTTATTTTTCCTTTTTCTTTAGTGTTATCACTTTCCTTTATTATAAAATTATCTAGCCATTGGGCCACCTCATTTTTAAACACACTAGAGTAATTGGTATATAGACGTATAACCGGAGCAAGTAATAAAACCCTGTGCTAAAAAAAATTTCTAACGGTTATAAAAACAATTAAAAAATTAATATTATAAAATAAATAGAATTTTGCACGAATAGAATTTTTTTATCAAATCAAATAACAAAATTTTGAATTAATATCAAATAATAAAATTAATAAAATAGTACATTTTATTACATGTTTGATGGATATTATTTTTATTAGTTAATTTCTTTTGAAAATGGTGTTTTCTATTGAATTATTTGCATAGGGAAAAAAATACTACAAAACATGCCGTAATGTTTGGGACCTCTTCAATTTGCTCTAAGTATGAAACTACAAAATATTATCTAGGTTTAAAAGTTACTTTTCTTAAATGTCCTCTCTAAATTCGACACCCCTTATACTGTACTCCCTATCTGGCTTGTCAACAACAGACATGTTGAACCCTCATAAATGATTGACTTTGGCAAGTTACTTCCTTCTGTCCTTCTCTAAATCTTTCAAGCTCTTTTACATGCTGAGCCCAACTGTTAATAGACAGAGCACACCAAGTCACGTGCCTCCCAACTTGTCTCTCTACAAGACTTGATAAAATAATCCCCTCCCCATCCCAGCCACCAAGTTTGCCTTATAACAAAGAAGAAGATTGTCTACAAAAGAGATTAACAGTGATGAGTCCGCATTAACTGCTAGAACATGAGTGCCGCCCTTTGGTTTGTTTCCCTCCCGAAAAATTTATTTTTAAATCGGGGAAAGGGTCAATTCCACCTGGCCAACGGGAATAGATAAATTCCCGACATTTTCCTGAGGGTTCAAGATCCCAGTTCACCTCTACCTCTAACATATTTATAAGATTTTTGTTAATTTATTAAATATTAACATTTGAGTCTTATGCTATTTACAGACACAGTACAGTCAAAGCTGAAATCTAAACCTCCCCACCTATTGGCTTCAAATTCAAACTTACTCGTTTCTATGTCTGCATGGTTTAAGGCATCACTCTTGCTCCATACTAGTCTGCCAATGATGGCCAGATGGGGGTTTGAATCCTGGCCGGGTGTACTGAAAGTATTTCTTTCCAAAAATGGATTTTCACTTTCCCTCCATGCAAATGTGGGTACACTTCCTTTAAATTTAACCATACTCATCCTTAACCCATTAGTGTAATTAGTACATAGGGGTGTAACCTGAATGGATAGTAAGATGCGGTGCTAAAAAAAATTTTCAAACTTGTATGATTTTGTTTGGTAATTTAATAACAGATGACAGCCCAACAGAAGTAATTATACTATTTTATTAAAGTGCTAGCCAACAGTCAAGACCTCTAACAGGCTAGCACTGAAAAAATACAGATTACAATAAAAAAATTATATAATATAATATATATATTATAAATAATGTATATTATATGTAATAATATTATATTTTTATTATATAATATATATTATATATAATACATGATTATTATCATTAACATTTACAGGAATGCAAAGTCTACACACTAGAAAAGATGTTGGTTCTATAGATACACTAATAACACAAATAACACTCATTATGGAAATATTCCTTATTGTCTTTTGACCTAAGTTATTCCAAAGGAACACACTTTTGTGAAAAAATTGTAAAACTCTTCTATAACCTTCCTTAAAGGCAATCATTATCATCATCAGAAATCATCATGGCTGACTTGAAATAATCATCCTTTTTGTTTGCCGATATCTATTAAAATAATGTGTTGCACTTGTCACAGCCACACTCCTCGTGGCAACCTATTCGCAGGCAGGAGACTATGCTTAGTTATTCCTCTCTAAGATTTTGTGCACTTTGTAATTCAATACAGCATACACCTCCTTCTCATAAACCGAAGGCTTGTACTTAATCTTCTCCTTGGTTTTAGTGACTAGGACCCCAGGTGGGTTTTTAGCCACATACTTGATAATTTTCCTCTTAGTGCTCTTTGGCCGACAGAAGCTGAAACAGCAGTAGAAACAACAGCAGCACCAGCCTAAAAGCAGAATTGACAGAATTATTATATAGACACATCAAAACTTTGGTACATCTAAAACCCACAGATAAGTATCAATGTATACACTTTAATAGCTGCCACCCATTCAACACCAAAATATCTATCTATACAGTCTTTCTATATGCGCTCACCATATCTTCTTTGATCCATAAAGTCTTTAAAAACACCCGTAAAACCTTCAAGAAGCTTGTACAAAGAGAGGATACTCCAAACCTTTCATTAATATCCTTTTTCTACTATCTGAAACTCCACAATTACCCAAACCTGAAAAAAAAACCAGACGTGCTACCTCTTGTGATTAAGTATGGTCCTACTCTATAAAAGCTCAACAAAATAGTAATGTTAGGCTTTCACGTAATAGAAACATCCAGCCAAACCAACAATACTCTCAAAAAATCACCAGTCTTCATATATAGCAGCCTCAATTATTTAAAAATCTTCTGGCATACCTTAAACTCAAAACTGAGAATGACTCATTTCATATTCAACCACAACAAGGCTCTACACCTTGCAACAAAACAACTTGCAAAACCTGCCAAATACATAATCCAGCAACCACTTCCTTTAGCAATATAACCAACTTCATTTATTTCATAAAAGACATTCACACCTGTGAGTTCAATAACCTAATTTAACAATTGGAATGCAATCAATGTAATATACAATATATTGAACTCACCACTATGAAACAAATGAATAGACACCACCATGACACAAAAATCAAGAACTCAAAATCCACATGGTCCTACTCATAACCTCAACTTTGAAGACTGCTTCACAAAGTGTTAAAATCATTGATCAAAACCCAATACACTATGTCCCAGCTATTAAGACAAACTGGCTCACCATAGGATCATAAAGTCTAGAAAAGCATACTACCTAAGTATTTATTAACTAGATCTGATTTCAATCCTGCTGCCGCACTAGTAATACCTGCCATCCACATAATAATAGATGAACCTCCAAAGAATTTAAAATCTGCCAAAAAAGCTTTCATCTTCTGTTCAGTCAAACTACTTCCAGAGGAATATACCGTAAAAACATCGAAATATTGAAGTGTGTGTAAATATGCATTAGTGTTTTTATTTTATTTGTGCTTTATTTTTCTACAGTTCTATCAGGTATTACATATTATAAAAATAAGGTTAAAAGTAAGAGATGTAACAAATAACATATTGGAATAAAATTTTGGAAACTTTACACCCCGTGTTTGTAGAGGGTGGGAAATCATTTAAAAAAACTAGTTCTGAACACCAAGCCAAGGTTCAATCCCTAAACTTTCCATTTCTGAAAAACTAGACAAGATGAAACTGATACCTTTGACAGCGTGTTCATTGGTGCGACTCCTCAATAATTACTATACTCTATTCACGGTAGGAATTACTCTTTGAAAGGTCTTTTTTCCTACTAATATCCTACTACAGTCAAATCTCGATTCTATGGCCTTTCACGGTTCCCTGAAAAAGGGTCGTTATTTCGAAGGGGTCGTTATTGGAATTTTAACAGATTTTTTTCCACCCCTGATCTTCATACGAAAAAATTGCATTTTTTAGACAATACGTGAAAAAGTAAATAAAATAAAACCTACCTATTTCTTGAATAAGGTACTCCTTTCACTCCTTTCGTCAAAATTATAAGTTCGTAACAAAATTTAAAAAATAGCGTGGATCATCAAAAATCGTTCACAAAATCCACCCAAAAACGTAACCAAATCAAAATAACAATGTTAAACAATAGCATGGGTCGTCAAAAATTGTTCACAAAATTGTTCACAAAATCAAACCAAAATATTAACCAAATCGAGAATCGAAATAACAATGGCAAAAGCAAGCCTGGCGCGTGATGTAGCGGCAGTCGTGCGCGGTGAAACATTGTCTTGCTTGTGGGAGGGGGTGGACAAAGTCAAGTGATATTGGCTGGCATTGATGAGGTGGTGTCTTTTTTTTATACTTGACCCACCCCAGTTACTAGTAATACAGCACTCACAAAGATAATTGCAACACAGTGACCTAAATAAATGCAACAAACACATTTTACACCCGATTTCCTTAAACTTTTCAACCTTTTTTCCCACATTTTTCACGGTTCCCCAAAAAAGGGTCGTTAATTCGAAAGGGACGCTATTCCCGGGGTCGTAGAATCAAGGGTTGACTGTATATAATAGATTTCTGGTAAGGAAAAAGGCCTTTCAGAAAACAATTCCTACGCCTAACAGACTTTACCCAGGTAAATGTGCTGGTATATTATATATATATATATAACTTTTCACCATGTTTAAATGGACAGTGTTATTAGTCATCCCACACAAACCTTTATGACACCAAAATGAAACAGCAATGCATGTGTATATGAGCAGCCATATCCCTACTATCCTCCCCACTCTCTTGGCCATTCTCTTCCTAGCGCTCCACTTGTTTGTCTCTGTGAGGTCCCACCACACACACCGTAGTGACTTGTACCCAAAGTTGCGGGCCATCTCCACACTGCAGTTCACTGGTGTTTCAAAGTCCACGATCTTATCCACAGCCTCCTCCACAGTTTCCTCCGGCTTGCCCTTGTCTGTATAGTTGAAGGCGAGGTTTCGCTTCACCTGATCAGTCATAGAAAACCGAGTGACAAAGAAGTGTAACAATATTGATTTATTCACCCCTTAAATATAAATAAATATAAATTAAACCTTTTATTTAAAGAATTTCAGATTTCTTTATTCCAATATTCAAATTAAAGTAATAATTTTTGTCTAGGTCAGACAAAACATTTTAATACTTTCAGTTTTGTAGTACAAGCAACCCCCATGTCTACACACATGTAATAAGACAATCACATTTAGCCATTTTTTAATAATCTTTCACAGAACTACCGGAAGCATCTAATAATCAGTTACCATGTGCGAAATCAGCACTTTTAGGCCTTTTTATTGGTGGAGAGTATTTAGCTTATCTTGGTATCACAATCATGACAAAGGAGTACTCGAATGATTTAATTCAGAGACAGAGTTCTAAAAGAGTCATTATAGTTATTTCGAAGTAACATCACCAGTTGTAGGGGTGTGTCTGTTTGCTGCAGAGCTGTATTTTTAGTTTGCTAAATATTTAAATATATATGTGACAAGTCACACTTAATATGTACCGCAGTCTTAAATAAGATTCAAATAGCCAAAGCTATTATATTTGTTTTTAGTGAGGATTTACTCGCATCTAGATATCATACTAAGCCCAAGGTCTCGGGTTCGATTTCCGTGTCCAGGTGTCATTTTTCAGTTTTCATTGGCTTAAATAAGTTTAATATCGCTAAGTAAAATAAAATTATTACAAACTGTAAACCATGGCTACCTCAGAAATTGAAGCTATTTCAAATGATGCATCAACAAGTGGCAATAGCTTTATTGAACAGAAATAGTGGTACTATGTTGGTTTATTGTTCTAGAGATGTTAAGAGAAATTACCCCTCTCATGCTAAGTGAATTATCACCTCCAAACTAGGGGTGGGTGGGATCCAGGACACTTGGAAAAAAGTCGAGAATTTTTCATTTCATTTCTTTTGACTCTGGAATCAAAATTTGATTACTCGAATCTTTAAAAATTTACAATTTTAGTTGAAGCGTAAATATTTAAAATCTAATCTAAAAAGGGTTGTTTTAAACTTGGTGCCACTGACAAATGTTTGTCATATCTATTAAGTCATAGACAAGCAAGAGGATACTTTTTAATAAATAATTATATTAATCCAATTTTGTCCATTTTTGTAATTTTTTTTAATCACCCAGCTATACAAATCTATATAATTTCTTTTAACAATCAATTAAAATTGTTAATAGGTATCAAGTTAAGGTCTTTAAAATTGTATTTGAGATCCTTTATTGAGATTTTTTACGAATGTATTGATTACCATAGGATTCAAGGGTCCCATATTGTATTTACTTTAAGTTAAAGCTTCAAGTTATTTTAGATGAAATATGTTTATAAATAACATTAAATATTTTGAATAAGGATGGGCCCTTTAATCCTCAAGGATATTTGAAATAGGAGAAAATTTCAGATTCAAGACTCAAATCCTTAAACAAAAATTTTGTTTAAATTTTCCAAGCGATTGGTGGTTCATAACCAGTTATAACTATTATGGGATGAACTTAACACCCAGGCCCCTTAAAATTAATTTAACACTTAATTGAATGTATGCATGTCATAATGTATAAATTAAAAGATATAATATTACTATTTAGTTCTATTTTATTATATATATATATCCTCCTATGTTCATAACTATTACACGATTTGGATTATGATTCCAGATTCTTATGTAAAATAGTGGATTTGACCAAACTCTAATTTTGAAGATATGAGTAACTGTCCAATTATTTAATCACGGTCTGCCCTTAAAATGTATAGTTGGAGAAGATGGACAGCGCTCATTCAGTTTTAAAAACCAATAACTATGGGAGAAAAGAATATTTGACCCAGCAAAAACAATAATAGTCTTAATGGTCAGGTTTAACAAATATGACATAAATATAGTTTCATAGTTCACTATAATCAGAAAGTGTCAGATACTAAATAACTCTGGAGTGTTAAGAAGCCTCCTTGGTCATCAGTACAACAAATGTCTTAGTTTTACCTTTTCTTGTACATCTTGATTATACTCATCTTTGAACTGGTTGTAATCGTACACTTGGTCAGATATGTTGCTGTTTTCCACTGAACGCTTGACATTGCTCTTTGGTTCATCCTCAAAACTCTGATCTCCTACCAGGAGCTTACCATACCTGCAAACATCACACATCTGTGAGAACTTGCCAGGCTGTAAACCACGAAGAAGGTACAGCAGAAAATTATTCAAACAAACATAGTATGACTTCCAACCACACCAATGGATGAGAAGTCAAGGCTTTAGATTCATATTGTATCCTACAGTGGCGTATTCTCCGTGTATGCTAGTCTTGCGCCGCATACCCATAATGATAGGGACTAGTTTGTTTTAAATTCAATATTGTCTGTGCTGTGTAAATACTAATGTTTGGATTGTTAATAAATATACATGCAATGAATTATTAATTTTAAAACTAATAATGATTCATATTCCAAGAATACTGTGTTTTAAGTAATTTTTCCCTAAGGTTCTACTTAACACAATAGGTAACTCAGGGCATGCTGCTTGAAAACTGTAAGAAAAGCTAGGGAGGCTCTAATGTCCTTGCCCAATGTCTAGGGGGTTGTAACACGTTCTTTTCCGCTCGCCCATTTGTAATTGGCCAATGAGTTCGGGTTTTTACATCCCAGGTCATGCTGTTCATGTGTAGCACGCTAAGCATTATGCCAATTATTGAAAAAAGATTCAAGATCACAATGTCTATTTATTAATTCTAAAATAATAGTTTACGTAACAAACTTAAAATTATACACAAATTAAATACATTGAGCTATGTTTAGGAATTCTAGTCACATGTAGTATCATGTATTTGGCAAACACATTTAACCATTCTTTCAAATTTAAGCATATCAGCACTGGTAGAGTGAGGAAGGGAAGTGGACGGAGGCGGTAGGGCGTGTGACAAGGCTACTTTAGCCGTAGTTGACGGTAATTCTTGTTTTTCTTTAGTAGGAAGGATTTGTGACGTTTTAATAGTGTTCTTTCAGTTTTTGTTTTACATTAACAATTTATTAGTCATTGTGATTTTATATAATTATACATCAAAGAATCCCAAAATTCAGGAGTGTAATTTCACCATTTCATGATGATTTAGAAGGAAAAGATAAAATAAAATATATTTTCATAAAATTTACTTAATCAGTGGTGCACCCAGCCATTTACTTTGGGGGAGGCATTCAATCAAGGCTGTAGCGAGAATGAAATTTTGTTAGAGAGAGCAAGCTTAGGGTTGCACAGCCCCCTAACACCTGAAGGCTGAGATTATTTATGAATTTCAAATGCTTTTATAAATCATTTGGAATAGTTTTATAGTAATTAAGAGGTGACCTGGCGGTCTAGGGGTAAGGTGTCAGACTTCTGTGCGGGCGGCCGGGGTTCAATCCCAGGTCCCGGCACAGATTTATCTGATTACCAAACCCTTCCTTCACCTCTGACAAGACATCTTGTGAATGTGGGGAATGCCAGGCCTCCACCGTGGTTCGGATTCCACGTTAAACTGTAGGTCCTCCATTTCATCTCGCAATCACCCTACCATTACACATTAGCGTAAGTGCGTATAACCCGAACGGGTAGTAAGACGCGGGGCTAATAATAATAATATAGTAATTAAGAGATTTAAATAATGCAAATGGTATCGAAGCTATTATTTTTTCAACTATTGATTTTGTGTGTAACAGTAAACCCTTTGAATAATAAGCTTATTTCAGAAGCCTGGCTTTAAAATGTAGCCTATACATTAGACTCATCTTCAATGCTAAATATTCTAGCTATACTTCATATTATTTAAATTTTTATTAACATTATTTGCATTATTTGTGATATTGGGAAGGGGGAAGCGGGGTTCAAATACCCGTATTGCCCCTCTCCCCCTTGGGTGCACCACTGCTTACAGCAAAATATTTGTGTAAATATCTTAACAATAAACCAATGAAGTAGCATTAGAGTATTAATAGTTCGAGATAACCTCTCCTATGTTAATCAGAGTTTACACATTTAAGTAAAGTATCTTCTGGAGCATACATTTTCAAGTTGGGAGACTCGTTTGTTTACAAGTATCATTGTGTAAGATAAGTTGATCTTTAAGAAATAGTTTTAATTGCGACGTGAGTTAGACAATCCACCTGATTTCTTCTGAGTATTGCTAACTGTGTGCTTTTAATTATACTAGACTAATTGAATAAGTTCTGTCTCTCTTATGCATTCAGAAATGTGCCCATACCACTCTTAGCCCCGACATTAATATTTATTTAAATTTCTAACCATGTAGATATCATTATAATTTGAAGACTGCCTATGTGGTCTAGTGGTCATAGGTTCTGGCTACGGACCCAGAGGTCTCGGGTTTGATTCCCGGTGCTTCCAGATTTTCTGGGAAGTCTTTCCAGATTATCACTGTCACTGTCATTGTCACTTTCTCAAAAAAATATGCTATTTTGTTTGTAATGGTAAACTGTGCCTATATACAAATTTTAACAAAAATAGTTAAATATAATTTTGAAAGGAGATCAATATTTTTTTTCAATCTTTAAACTACCTTTAATTCTAAGACTCCACTGTTAATTCTAAAAAAAACACAAAAAAACTCATGCATCTTACGTAAGCCATAGAGGCAAAGTTTTGACCTGATAGATTAAATGGTTTGGTCTTTAGACTGATAAACAGACAGATAGATATTATCGCAAACAACACTTTTTCAGGCTCAAGTGTTCATGAAACAATTAAATACATCAAAATCTTGAATTTTTTTTACATCACATAACTTCCTTTCTTCTAGGGGTTGCTATAAAGTATCAAAACAAACAAAAACTATCTTGTCCTACACAGTAAAAAAAACCCACTCTAGACTGATGCTATTGGAAAAAAATGCATAATATTAGGATTTTGATTGGAAGAAACTTTTAGAAAATATAAACACTTTTTTTTGTGGTCACAATAATAACATTTAATAAATTATTGGTGTAGTGTTAAGTGCTAATTAAAAGTATATTAATAATAACCCAATAGCTATGAACTACAATTTATTGGGAAATATACTTTTCCTAGTGAATTAGCTCTAATCACATATATAATGATATTAAAGAATAGGCAACTTTTTTATTAGGCCTAGTTGGAAATATAAACAAAATAAAATGTATTTTTGTACGTTTCTTCTTTTGTTCTAATCTCAGAAAAAAAAGCTGTTTCTACTCTGAAAAATATAGAAACCTGAGGGAATTTAAAGAGTAAAATTATGTAGCCATCCTAGATCTTTATCAAGGAATAAAATATATAAGGAGGTTAAGAGTTCTCAAATCAGGAGATTCATGTTCAACAAGATCAATAGATTACCATTGCCAAACCGAAATTGTAAATTTCGGTTTGTTAACCTTGACTTCTGTCCCTCTTACCACTCTGATTTGTCATCATAGTATGTGTCTGGTACAGATTGAGGCTCATTCAACCCTTCATAGTAATCAAATGAAGGTTTCAACATTCGGTCACTCTCAAATCTCTTATGCATCCTTTCTATCATTCTTTCTTCATCGAAGTCCAGATGAAGGGCCTCTATGTCACCTTTATGGATCATTTCTTCTTCCTCCACAGAACCAAAGTCATCCATTGACACCTCAATGTTCTCATTGTCTTCTCCTTTAAGGCTCTGAAAGCTGTGGCAGAAAGCCAGGAACAAAATGTAGTACATGAAGTCACTGAACATATTTTCAGACATGATAGTGTAAATAGCATGAGCATTCTTTTTTTGAAAATGGCTGCTATAGTAACTAGTTGATGTTCAACTTTATCACCATGTCAAATATCCAAACAAAAATTTCTAATCTTGATTATATTTGCATTACTAAATATAATAATGTTGTGCAACAGAAAATAAAGTAAATTTTAATTTTCCTGCACTTATGAGATAGTTATTTACAACTCAATGTAAAGTTGGGGTTGACAAGAATTTATTTGGTGTTTCAGTTCTGTTGAACTTATTAAATTTTGCAAAATAAATATATATATATGCGCATCAACAGGGCTGGCAAGTTAATTAGCATATATATATATATATATATATATATGCGCATCAACAGGGCTGGCAAGTTAATTAGCATGTTTGACTCTAATCAGGGAGGTCACGCTTCATTTTCGGCTGGCCTTGCATGAAATATTTTTCCTACATTGGAATTTTTTTCCATCTTTTCTCTAAGTAAATATGTAATCCATTTTACTCTTAGGCTGACCGGGGTATTGGCATTAAATTTACAACTAATATTTAAACTTTGAAGTTATATCTTATACACTTTTATTGGCTTACACCTTGTTAACAAAATTGACACCTTATTTAAATGTGCATAATAGTCACTAATTTTGGATGAACAATAATGAGCCCATCTCAAACTATCAAAAACTCAAATTATATGAAATAGCTGAATTAAAAAAATATATTTACATGTTTTTAAGTGTAAAAAAGTAGAGATCGGTTGAATCCAATATTTATCGTATTCAAATTTTAAGTTTTCTTTCGAATCTTGAATACAAATTTGAATCCTCAACTCTTTAAAAATGTGCTATTTTATTTAAAGAGAAATATTTAAAATTGAATTTAAAATAGTTGTTTAAGGCTTGATACCGCTGATAAATGTTATTTTGTTTGTCCTGTTTATATAACATGATAAACAACAAAGATAATATTTTTTTTAAACTTTTTTTTACTCAGCTACACAAGTTTCTATAATTTCTTTTACTGAATCCTCACTTCTCCTATCATGTAAAAGAAGTGACGATTACTGTTACAATAATATAACATGAAGGTTTAAGAAAGATGAAACACAGGAGAAATATACAAGTTTAACAAATCATTTTATTTAAATTCAAACATGTTAATAGTATCACATATGGTTTAGGTAGATCTTGGATTAAACAATCCTTGATCAAATAAGAGAAGTTAAATCAATTACCATAGACGTATGCATCCAAACAGGGAAGATTTGCAGTAAACAACTAAGTTACTAGGAGTCAACACAAGTAAAGTTAGACTAATGTTGAGTTTAGTAACTCTTCAAATTAGAACTAAAGCACATTCTGCTGCGAAGTAGCGTCTGCCTCAACACGGCGGCAAAATAAATAAAAAGAAAATATTAATTTAAGGTTAAGCTCCAATACATAATATGACTAAAATATTAGCAATTACTAGAATTTTACCTGAAAGGTATATACAACAATTATAGTTAAAAATATCAATTTCTAGTAAGTCCTAATTTAAAAAAGTTACTATGATGGAAGTTAAATGAGCTAGCTAGCATGAGTTAACTCCATAGAGTTACATAACACAAATATTAATGTCCTAGAAGAGGAACAATCATTTTACAAATTGTAAATGGCGAGCTATCAGGAATCTAGGCTATTAAGATACTATGGCCGGTCAATTCCTAACTAGTACTGCCTGGACATTCCATAATATATATATTTTCACCCTATCAAGGACACACTAAAACTAGTGCAAAACATTTAATGTATTAATACAAACAACGCCAGAAGGCGGCTGGAGACCAAACATTATCCCTGCTGGCCACTACTATGAACTAGTAGTGCTCCCACAGGTTGCACACAGAAAATAGGTACACTAAAGAGAAACAATAGGGACCGGTATCAGTCACAGACCTAAATAGGTCATTGAAAAAAACGTTAGTTAGCCTGATTTACACCATTAAGTGATCCTAAACATGGCCATACAGTTTAGGGAGTCATGACTGTTTTTCTAGTATATAACACCTTATATTATGGGCATAGAAAAAGAAGTCAGAAACACTGCCATACTAAATCATGTCCTGAACCTAGATAACTAGAGCTTTAAGATCCTCATTCAAAACTATGCCTTATGGGCATAGAAAAACAAGTCAGAAACTCTGACAGACAATACTAAGTCATATGGACATAGCATGGGTAAGAACCCTAACAATCTAAACTATGCCTTATGGGCATAGATAAAACAGGTCAGAAACTCTGACAGGCAATACTAAGTCATATGGACATAGCATGAGTAAGAACCCTAACAATCTAAACTATGCCTTATGGGCATAGATAAAACAGGTCTGAAACTCTGACACAAAAACTATGTCTTATGGACAAGTTATAAGAGTACTAAGACTCTACGTTGTTTCCTAATACAAATACTCATAGTGACATAGTGACCTACTTCTGCGACGTGGAGGTGAGACCGACGCCTGACTCATTGTGATCACCAATTGCTAAGTCTACAAATGTAAGATGACGTCTAAGAAGTTCCTCCGTTGAATTGATACAATAAAATATAAAATGTGAACCGAGGATAGACAGTTAAATACTAACAGAACTGACGTATTCGAGGACGGGTTCACCTGGACAAAAGTAGGGGAGGTAATTTGCAGAATTGCATTGAATGACAATTAGTGCTAGAAGACTGTGAGGTGAACAGAAAGAAATAGCTCTGCCATTTCATCAACGTGGGGCCTAAGGGTGAGATATCGTTCTGTTGTTCCACCAGCAATAGTCACCTGGGGCATTTTCCTGAAGTTTGTGCATTTCCCAGCAACATGAATTTACCATGAGTTAATATCTGCCACACATTATTAGAATTTATTAGCTCTTGATGCTTACTGATCTTAAATCACTCGTATACGATACAATTTGAGGAATCGAAGATTCGAGGGTCCCATCTCTAATAAAAAGTTTTTTTTAATATAATATAAAACAAAAATAATGCCATAAACATATTATGTATCCTCCATTCATCCTGAGAGTTATTAAACGTACCTTGCATCGTTCCACTAGTGTGTAGTTTATAATAAAGGGCCGCAGTGTTGTCCATAGAGGCTAGATTTCTACCTTTCAAGATAAATGAAGTGCACTTATTTTATTGCATAACCGCACATCATTCATCCTATATAAGAGGATGTGCGCCAGGCGTATCCCTCTCTCGAACTATACAAAATATTGAGCTATCGATACTCTACTGTAGTTCATTTGGGTTTTACTTATGACTCAATCAATTTTACCTAATAGTACCTAATGCATAAACCCTTAAGTTCCCTGAATTTTAGAAAATACATTAATTCATTCTATTTGATGGTCATATATACATTTAGGTATCATTACCATGAATTATTCACTTTGAACATCCTGAATTTTATCTTTCAGCCACTCTACACACCTGAAATATAAATGCTTGAAACTCTCTAATTAAAGGAAAATACAAAACATTTGTATTCTCTTTGATAAACCTTCACTCCTCCCAGGATTTTAACATGAACCCTATTAAGACTGACTTTTAGTGCTTTTGACCAAGGCAGAATCTCTACACTTATGTTTCAGAAGTTTGATGAAGAGGACAACCCCCTGGTGGCGGAAGTCAAATTTACTGAAGCCTCCCTGAGTTTGAGAAAAAGATTGCAAGCTTGCATCGGCATAGACGAAAAACTCGGTGAAGCCAAACTAACTCTGGGGCCATCTCAGTGTAAAACCTCAACTGAAAACTCGATATTTAAGGTAAACATGTTGTTCACATTAACTGCAATGTTTGGGAAAAAAGACATATCTTTTGCAAGTGAATGTTGTTCACTTGCTATATGTTTCTACGAGCAAATGTTTAAGAAAGCTGATTACAGGTCTAGGCCAGCTAAAATAGACTTGAATAATAATATTAGAGATGGTTCGAATTCAGTATTTTACGAATCCATCTCTCAAATCTAAATCTTTATTTTATTTTCGAATCCCAAATATCAAATTCGAAATCAAATCTTAGAAAAAAATTGTGTACATGAGATGACATAGGCATCTAAAAAAATAATATAAAATATAAATTGTAACTAAATGTTAACATTTTATGCCTAAGTGCATTTGATTTAACATTCATATATTTGGTTAGGTGTTAAATTAATGATCTGAGGTCTGGTTAAGTTTGTTTATAAATATGCTCGGGTTGAACTACCAATAAGCAGTACCAAAACGTTTAGACATATTCCATTTGAAATAAATAAAAAAGCATATATAAATTAATCTAAAATTTAATGTTTTCTCTAATCCTTACATCTTGAATATCATTAAGGATTCGAGGATCCGATCTCTAATATTAACTTACTAGATCTGTTTTACAATTCATAATGCATCTTTTGGTGGTGGCCTTAGTGTTTTGTGTTTGATGTGGTTGTTTGGTTTGATTTGGTTTAAGCTAACTTAAAAGCTGTTGTGTAGGCTATAGTCTGTGTTTTGAAAGTGCATATTAAATGTTCTCATAAATAGATAATTATCAACCAAAAGTTGATTTAATGTGTTCTAACTATGTGTTCCTTGAAGTAGTATCTAGGTTTGCAAAGTAAGAAGGGACTTGGGTTGCCATTCTTTGTTATTGAAACTATTCAACCTTTATCATCCTGTTCCCTAAGGATAAATACCTTAGTTAACCAATAGAAAGTATTAACACATGAGAGGACAATCTTTAAAAATGAGATGGATTTAATCATCTTTTTCTCGAATTCAAATCTTCCTTTTACCTATAAATCCTGAATATTGAATCTGAATCTTAAAAAATATAATGAGCATAAGAAGTTAACCTTTCCGATTTTATAAGACTTTTCTGATTCTTTGGTTCTAATTTTATTCAAACTCATTCTTTAGTTGCCAGGGAAGTTAGATATATTAACTAAATTATAACTTTTTGTTTTGTTTGTGATATAAATTTGAATTCAGTTTGTTGTGCCTCACTGTTCAGTCGGCCCTTGTATCTTTCCTCCACACTTGCTCAGGTCACGCCAACCACCCTCTTTACTGCCTGGACTGCTCCATACTTCATGTTCTCTAAGCTGTCCGTGACAAGGGTACCTAATAGGGCAGTTCCTCGGTCGAAGGCCAGTTGCAGAGTGGCTACCCAACCCGGGTGTGCCACCTATTTGAAAGAGCTATTAAATTGTGTGATGTTATGAAGGAGCAATATTGTTTAACCCTCTCTCTCTCTCTCTCTCTCTCTCTCTCTCTCTCCACCGTCACCCTACATACGTTCCACCATGACTCACGTTGCCAGGACATCCTTCTGTTCCACCGCGACTTATGTTCCACCGTGACTCTGGTTGCCAAGACATCCTTCTGTTCCACTGCGACTAATGCTGCAGGAACACACTCGCCGACACTTTTCCTACTCCTACCCACACATGTCTGAACACAACGTTGCCATTGTTGTGACATCAAACAGTTACCCTCAAAGCCGCAGGCAAGGGATAACAATTTATGTACTATCTTCATGAACTTGACACCTTAGCTCAGTCGGTGGCGTATATATCTATTGAGGTGAGGATCCTAGGTTTGATTCCCGGCCTGGCCAAAAAAGTATCATTGGTGAAATGTGGGTTTACCCTTTCACAGCGATGAATTAACGGCTGGGGACAGGATGTTGTGCTTGTCTTAAGTTGGATTATAAGGCATATGAAGCTACAAACCTAACCAGACGGTAGTGGAAAATATATGGCTTGAATAAAAAACTGACCCAAGCCACAGGCTGGAAACAGTAATGGATTTAAATAAACTAACTTAGTTAACTGGGCTATAGTTGTTAGGTTTGTTATATATTTCTTGGGGGATAAACCATTAATATGGATCAAAATATCTCTATAAAAAAATCAAGTTCAAAATTTGAAGATTTTTTTGTAAAGATAGAGCTTGCAATTTTTTTTAATCCTTGAATTTTGAATATTTTTAAGTGTTCTTGGATTCAAAGATAAGAGACCCATCTTTAAAAAAAAAACGTTAAATATAATACATCTCTAAGGGGGACTGGTGAAAATTTGGTCCAAGCGAGGTCACTCAGGAGCATGAAGATGAGTATTTGTTGTACTACTCTTGAAATATTGGAACCTCCAATTAGTTAACGAACAACTCCAAGCAACTATGAGACAAAAATCATTCTCGATTATTAACTGTTCTGTTGTTTTTCAGTCGCTAAGACAGGTGGCAGCAGAAGGAGTTCAGACCACATCTCTCTCCAGTCTGGTGGAAACCTTCCTCTCTGTCACACCGCTACAGACCATACCAGTCACTGACACAGGTTAGATGGGATGCGGTATTACCATTATTATGTTACTCAGGATTGTGCATGTAGTGTTCACATTTGCTGTCTGTGGCTAAATAATTCTCGCAGTCATATTCGTTCCAGGGTAGCTTACCTAACAACTTAATTACAATAATATTAACATTTTATTTATTTTTAGCATTAATTGCAGTTAACAAAATTATTATATAGGACCTTTATTATATATAAAAAAAGTAAATAAACAAACCCTTGCGAACTTATCATCCCCTTTTTAAAATTATAAATTCAGATAGTGTAGATTTACCAACCCCATGTAATATTGCAGCTTGATGGAATTTTGGATCTCTCCTTGGTATATGTTTAACTGTAGAAATTAATACAGGATTATTTTTAGCTATACATTATACAACCCACATTGAGTCAACATTTAGTAAAACTATCCACGTTTGTCAAGACTTAAATTTTGGATGAATAATATGAACCATAATATACTATCCGCCTTGGTGGTGTAGTTAGCTAGCACACTAGTTTCATGTTGAGCTAGAGTGCCGAGGACGGGGAGATCGAGGCTTGAATCTCAGTAGGGTGAATTGGGGATGGTTTTCCATTCTCCCTCCATACAAATGCGGGTTTACTTCTTCTAAATTCAACCTTCACAATCCCTAACCCATTAGCATAATTAGTACTTAACTATATAACCCAAATTGGTAGTAAGATGCGGTCCTAAAAATAAAAAATAAAAAATAAAATAAAAAAATAATTTACCATCCTATTAGACAAGGGCTATACTATATTGGTGGGGCAGAAGGTGTTGACACATTTAATAACACTATATTGTTACTATTTTGACTACCAAATGCTTCAAATTAAACTTAAAATAACAACAAAAGATTGACAATTTTCTACATACTCTTAAATTATTCAATTTAAAAAAATAAATATTCTTAAGGTAGCCACCAATATATGCAACACATATTTGTATTCGTTTCTTGAAACTTGAGATAAATTTATTTGGTCAATATTTCTTGTTGAACTGCTTCATTTGCCACCACAACTGTTTCTTTACGTCCCTGAATTGTTTTTGGGTGAGTCATATAAACATTACTCTTTAACATGTCCCACAAGAAAAAGTCCAGAGCTGTTAAGTCTGGTGAGTGTAGTTAGTGTCCAGGTTATGTCCCCAAATCTTAAAACGAGGTGCAGCATCTCCGTTGGTGATCAGGTTGTGTGGGCCGCTACCCCATTTTGCTGGGACCACAGGTTGTTGGTTTCCATGTCCTTATGTTGCAGTCCCAGGGTCAGAAAGTTCAAACATCAATGTAGGTGCTTTGCAAAATGTTTATTTGACACCTCGTTTCATGATTTAGGGACGTAGCATTGCCGCTACACTCACCATAGTTAACAGTTCTGAACTTTTTCTTGTGGGGCATTTTAAAAAGTCATGTTTAAGTGACTCACCTGAAAACAATTCAGGAACCTAAGGAAAGAATTGTGGTGGAAATAGAAGTAATTCAACAAAACACTGCACAAAGTCATGTCAAGTTTTGAGGAGGGCATACAAATATTTATTGCATATAATGGCAGCCATCTCAAGGACATTATTAAAAAAGAAATCAAGGTAATGTAGAAAATTTTCAATATTTGGTTTTATTTTAAGTTCAATTTGAAGCATTTAGTTGTTAAAATAGTAGATATATAGTGTTTTTAAGTGTTTTAAAATGTGTCAATACCTTGTGTCCCACACTGTAGATCTTACTCTTTTATATACACTTGTTTTGGGGAGCCATCCTAATTTTAACCATGAATTAGCCCAATGGTGTATTACAAATCAAATCAAAAAAGCTTTACATTGAAAAAGACAATTTCAATCTTTGACTTAAAAAATAAATGGTTCTGTGAATAAAAGGGTCTTTGGGTTAAACTTAAAATCAAGGTGGCTCTTTTTTGATTTACTACCCTTAACTAGGCTACAGATGGTTGTCGGCTATGTTCCAGAGTGTAGGTTGTCAGGGTCATTGCTGGAATGTGCTGACAACTCGCAGGCAATAACTGCGTTGGATTTAGCATTTACATTTGGAACAACATTCCAACACTCGGCCAGTCTGCTGGATGTAGCATGCAGGCACTGCGACCGACTCCAGGGGGACTCAAAGAAGAGTTTGGGGTTTGTCGGGTTTTCTCGAAACATGATTCATCTGTTGAAAGAGGCCAACATGGAGAGCGATGAACCCAGAGGAGAACTGCCCAGCAATATCTCTGTCAGCAGGTATCCTCCCTGACATGCTTTGTTTGGCCTATCTTCAAACCTATCCTCTAGATCAGCGGTCTCAAACTCAGACTCTTGGAAGGGCTACTTTCAAGTTTTGAAGAAGCATAAGAGGCTGCATAAATTTCTTACGAATAAATAACAACTTTACAAAACTATGGATTTGCACTAGAATGGGATATTATTTCTTAATATTGGTAAATAGTAAAAACAAACACTGCATCAGTAACGTTTGTTTCTATCACATTTTATCACTGAAAACTATAATTTTTATATAACAATATTTGTTCACTTAAATGTTCAAAAGAATCAAAAAATTTACCAACTAGACATGGTGAAGAAAATATTACATTTTCTGACCAGAAATTTGTGCCCACTTTTCTATCACTAACTTTTCGATATTTGGAATGATCTCCTTTGAACATGCTACTTTAAAAGTGAGCATAAGTGGAGGTCACTTAACATATACCTTTCAAGAGATTTTACTTGATTCATTATAGCAAAATGGAGACTTGAATATATTTAAAATATTTTCTATGTCTTTGAAAAATTCAAACCACCTGTTGAAATCCTCTGGATTCGAAGACAGTACGTCGGGGGAAGGCACCTGCACTTTTTAAAAATAATGCCTTTTGAGTCAACAATAGTCATGATAATACTGCTGCTCTATTTGTAAAGAAACTTGTTAATTATAAATATAATGGCTTTTCAAAGTATTACTATGTCTAAATTATATTTACTATATTACAATATACTAGAAAAAAGAGTAATGTATTTTTTATTTTCTTATAATTTATGCGGTACGCAAAAAGTTGGCGCCAGGCTGCATGTGGCCTGCGAGCCACAAGTTTGAGACCACTGCTCAAGATGCTGCAAGATTATCTTGCAATGTTCCACTCAAACTCATAATTTTATTCTTTAAAGTTTCTATTCATTGAGCTTAAAATCCCACATTTGATGTTGAGTCGTCAACTTTAATATGATTGTGATTTGTAGTGCAGAACTCCAAACTTCAGGTGTGGATTATTGTGAGTTGTGTTGTACTTTACACTTTTATGAATGTACACTCTGCCATTTTAAAACAATAGGATTACAAAATACTTTGTTTTGTAATCTTATTTTTGTATGTGTTTAAGATGGAGGAAAAGGAAATAACTAGTAGACTCACTAGTAGTTTCACCCATAACTTCATGGCAGTCAAATAGATTCAAAGAACTCTGTTTAGTCAACCTGAGCAATTTGACCAATTTATTTTCACTTACTGGTAGATTAAAAGGTTTTTCACTTTGACAAAATATATATCGGATTCTTTAATTCACTATCAAATTATTCAATTTCTTTGATCACCAAATGATTCTTTCAAAATTCTACTATTTTAACTTATGTTGGACAAATAATCTCTAACTATCTCTTTTTATATTGACAATTCCAGTAGGTTGAGGTCTATTTGAATGAAAATATTTCATTTTGTAATACAGTTTTGTTCAAGAATAGCTACACATATAAAGCCTAGGGAATGTGTCACTTAAAATTGCAATGGAATAATCTCACAATATATTGACAACAAGTCTGCTGATCACATATTTACTAGCATAGACTTATATCACAGACCACTGCTTGGAAGAGAGATGACAGTAATTAAATTTCTATGTGCAGATTGTTGGGGTGTAGCTATCTACCTTTGTCGGTGAAGCAGTTGAGGGAACACAAACAGTTCTGGAAGGAGCTAGATGATAGTTTGAGACAGTTCCAATTAGCGCTAGAACAGTCGGAGGTGAGTTCCCTAGTCCTGATTACATAATATACCAGTAATTTTCTCATACAGGTACTAGCGTTGAGCTTATTGAAACAATACTAATTTGTAATTATTTCGGTTAAATCAAATATAGCTTAAAAATGACAGCTGGATGCAGGAATTGAAAGTGAAACCTTTGTCTTAAGGTGCCAATACTCTATTACTGGGCTACCCAGGAATCAATCCAGTGTCAGGGTAATTCTTAACTTATAGTTTAAGACTGAAGTTAATTCCCATGCACAGCTGTCTGTCATTTCTTTTAACTATATTTAATTTAATTCAAAGTGCACGGCTAGATCTGCAGCAAAGGTAATTTCCATATATTGTAATTTATAACTATAAAACACATTATTAGTTGTTTTGATGTCTGTAATCTTGTATGAAAAATATTTATAAAGGTCTCAATTAACATTATTGGATTGAACTATGGATGCAAAATAATTTAGTTATGTCTATGCACACTATACAGAAATAGGGCTCTACTAAAGTAAATTTCAAATCCAGTTTTGTATTGTAATTTAAAAATTTTATTGCGTGACCTTCAGGGGTATGCAAATTCCATTTTTTCAATTTAAAGCGAAGTCAAATCAAACAATATGAAATATTCCTGAAGCTGAATTGAAGTTCATATATTGAAAGAAAAAAAAGTTTGATAAAAATTATTATACTTTGCATAAACATATGTAAATTTAGGTATTAGATATAATTTACAAGATGCTTTAGTTCAAACATAATTATTAATATATTTGGTCTAAAAATGATAAATTAACTTAACACAAAATGTAATTTAATTTTTTTTTTAGATTTTTTTTTGTGCTAACACTAATTTGTGATGGAAATAACATCAGATAATTAAAAAAACATAAATGTGTGTTTTAACTTAGAATTTTTTTTTTTTGGCAAAACTTTGTAATAAAATTGTCGAATCCAGACTTATACTTTTGAATCGAAGTCGAAGGGAATGAATATTAGAAGTGAATTTGAAGTCTTTGAGGCTTCACACACACCTCTAATGACTTTGTTGTATTCATCTAACCAATCTCTTTCACATATTGTCAAAAAATTACTTGTGAAATTAATTAAATATAAGGTTCTACTATGTTTAAGGTCAGTAAAATACTAGTCTTAAGTACTTCTTGAACACATTTCACCGGGCTTGGTTTTGAATTCTATTTAGATATTTTAATTGGAGCTCTATCATGTACAAGTCTCTATGACGCTCTCTATAATCAGAAAGAGTCAGATACTAACAATAATTGCTTATTAAGTGGTTATATAATAAATATACTTAAACATATTTAAAAAAAATATCTCAAACCAAAGATGTAGGAATTTTTGGACATGTCACTTGTAAAGCTACTACCTCTTATTTTGTATGCTCTTGTTAGATAATTCCTCCTTTAATCTTGTTTAGGGAGCAGCACATTCACCCTCTCGTTCGACGAGAATGAACGAGTTCCATGAAGCCAAACCGCATGTTGCATTCAAGAGGTTGCTCCGAGTGTTTGCCAATAATGTTCTTTATAAAGGTAGTTAATAATGGTTACATGTAACTTGATTTTATTACAAATGGACATTTGGAACATCCTTTAAAAAATACAAGCATTGTTTGCAGTCAAACTTAATAAGATTATACTAGAGATTAAATCAATGTCATAAAATTACATATTTATGAAAGAGGAAACTTGGGGATGAATGTTTATAAATATGGAAATCGGCCTTATCTGAATCAATTGAAAAATGACACCTGGACACAGGAATTGAACTTGGGACCTTTTACGTTATGATTAGTGTTATTTTATAGGAATTTGTAATAGCTATGAAAATGAGAGCAGATCACATGACTTATGAATTCATGAAAATAGATTTAAAAACTTTTTCTGTTAGCTATGTCCATTTGTAAGTAAATTCGAGTATAATTTTTAATGTTGCACTGTTTTGTCATGCTGTGCGGGGGGTCCGGTGTTCAATCCTTGGTCCTTTTCAAAGATTTATCTGATTGCCTAATCCTTCCTTCACCTCTGACAAGACGTATATTAATCACAACTTGTGAATGTGGGGAATGCTAGGCCTCCACTGTGGTTCGGATTCCACGTTAAACTGTTGGTCCTCCATTTTATCTCACAATCACCCTAGCATTACACGTTAGCGTAAGTGCGTACAACCCAAACGGGTAGTAAGACATGATGATGGTGATGGTGATTAATAGTAAATAATGGTGGTGGTGGTGGTTTGCCATGAAATTGTATCTTCTGCTCATTGACTTGTTATTCAAATATATATTTTATATAGGGATGGGTCAAACCCACGGTTTTATGAATATGAATCTCAAATACAATCTTTATTTTACCTACAAATACCAACTCTCACCCTCGAACTTGAGTCTTGTTAAAAAATAATGCAAATGAGAAATATTAAATAATAAATTAACATAGAATTGGTATCTAAATGCTAATAATGTTCATTCATTCATACATTCATTTTAGTGTCAAATTAATGGTCTTGGGTTTGGATGTTTGGAGATAATAAAATGCATCTGCATACTCTAGATGGGAAATGGAAAAAATAAATTTAAGATCGCATGTAAAAACAGTTTTAGTTTAACAAACCAGGATTTAAACATTGACTTTTCCTCTCTCTTCTCTTTTATAAATGGTGATCAGTGATCATGTTATGCATATCCTCAGACCACTATGCTGTTGCTGAATGTAAAAATAAATTTACATTACCACCCACAAACTTTCTTTACCTAAAAATGGAGTAATTTACATAAAACTCGGATGATAAGTATAGCAAAATAATGGAAGTGTTAAAAAAACACTATGGGAAAAAACAGCATCAGACTTATTAAAAGACAACCATTATAGAAATATATTGGGGTGAAAGATTCTGCTTCACTTAAGAGCAAGGGCTAACCAATTCAGCCGTACTGCCTAATTCTGCTGCACATAATCATTGCTCAAGAAAATATGTATTGTAACCAATTATATATACAAATCTATTAATGTATATCTCCATGTGTTACATACCACGTCTCGGAAACATCATGGAACAAGAACAGCGCCATCAGAAGTGTTGGCCGGGCTATGTGATTTTTCCAACGTAGAGGGATGTCTCCCCCTTTCTTTTCTTCCCATGGTTCATTACGTTCAGCTACTATAAAGCTCCATTGTTTGCGGGGAACCAGACACAATTACACATCACCAGTCAAATACTCAACACGTTCTGACATCTTTTCTTCTGTCAACAGTACATAACTTGTGATTATGACGATGCTGTCGAGGAACAGACCGGACTGATAGAAGTAACAAGCCGTAACTTTGAACATTCAAATTTGTGGGAAGTAGGCGGTTCTATGGCCAGATTGTTGTTTTAGGGATAGAATTGTACCTGTGGAGAGTATTAGCCACTATCGTCTTATTTTTCATGTTATTTAGGTTAGCCTTTTAAGGACATGGTTTAAATGCCGTGGAGTGACTTTACACTTCACATATTTTCTGCTTGGTCCTTAAGACCAGCATTTTGAATAGGTATGATTCCCACACCTTAGCCTGCCTGCTTGACCATGTTCTAGTCAGCAAGGCCTTCTGTTGGTAAAGAGGCTATTTAGGTGGTTCCAGGCCAGATAGTTATACCTTGCTAGGTTTGAGTTGGCTCTTCTTAACCAGTTTGCGGTCTCAACTTCTGGGTCATTTCTGCCCATCTGGCATGGTTCGCGTTTTGTATGTTATTTAACTTGTGTTTTCACCAGTTTGCGGTGCTCAACTTGTGGGTTATTTCTACCCATCTGGCATGGCTCATGTTTCACTTACCTTGATGTGTGTTAACCCTTGGGGGAGTTTGATGCCTTACTTATATATTGTTAACATTCTATGGTTATGTTTTTAATGTTTCTGGCTTGGACCAGTTGGTTGTGTGCCAGCCACAATACGTCAAGGCCTAGAACCCTAAATTGGAACTTTCCCTATATTAATAAATGGTTATATATTTTTGGCTGGTCCATTAATGGCCTGAGCTGACAGACAACAGTCTTGTGCCTATGTAACCTGATCTTTTATGATCTAGCCAGCTTCCGTGGCGCAAATTATCATCTCTTTTTATAGTATTGTTCATGCTAGATTCCGAGTATGTGCCCTTTGGGTCCTGTTCGTGTGTAGTAGCTTGCTAGTAATTTTTTGCAACAAATTACCTGTTGCTACCTTATTGTATAGGATGTCTTGGCCTCTCGGTAATAAGGGAGGGCGAAAAATTGTTTCACCTCATTTTTAAACATTAAACTTAGTATAATTTTTATTATTGTTATTTTTTGCTAGCACAGCAATACCTGTTAAGAGGAGGACTGGAGTCATTCTAGTTAAGCATGAGCTTAACCTGTCTTACAAAATCATTGGCGCTTCACACGAAATTTTCTCTCGGAAAGTCTTATTTATTCGGCTATCTGTTTAGTTAATAATCCTGGTCAACTTTATGGACTTTTTTGGGAAATATTGGATTGTATTCTGATGTTACTCCTTGTATTTTCTCAGCTTTTGTTACATTAAACTTATTTGTTAATATGCATTTTTATCTTTTGCTTTCAAGTATCTCCTATTATAACTATTCACCTTGTTTACGTAATCGGCATCTCTAGTGTTAACCAGAGTGCCGTTAAAAGTAGATGATGTTTAGTTGTTTAATTTAGATGTTCTGTCACCATTAGCTATGCACTAATTATGATCTCAATTCTTAATCATGTTAATTATGAAATCACTACATTAATTCACCCCCTTTTCAATAATTATTGGCTTTGGTGTTGTTCACTTTAGGTTTTTTTTAGTCTCCTGCACAAAATTTCAATTTTATATATCACCAAGAAGTAGTTTATTTTTATATAAGTTTTGTAAATTTTGAGAGCCCACCCCCATTTTCCATCCTCCAATTATGGAGTTTATAATTTAAAGACTTTTCACATTATCTGTAATGTATTGTTTCTGTACATTATAAACTCCCTGTTTCCAAGACCTCCATTTAAAAAAAACATATTTACTTATAGCTCAAAAACTATTGGCTGTATACAAAATATATTTTATATACAAGGCTTTTTTTAAATCTTTGAGAGTTCTACAACTTTGCTGTGATAAGTTTGTTTGTATCTCAAAGTGTTATGAAGATACGATCAAAATTGGAGATACTCGCTTTTGTAAATTACCTTAAAAGTAATTTTCCTGGAAAAATGTGATGCACTATTTTGGTTACTATGTCACACTGTACCTAGATACATATTTTAATCAAAAATTGATGTTTTCTACTTTACCCTTGAGAAAACTGTCCTTAATTTTTCAGTATAATTCCACATACCCCTCTGAAGAACCTTATAACAATCCTAGATACCCAGTTTTTAGCCCGTTCAGTAAAATATTTTCCGCTCAAATCTGAGATACATACACTGACAAATGAACATAGAGAAGGCATTGGGAAGCCCACTTTTTTTGGTTCAGGGGCTCATGAAACGTCGCCATTAATCATAATCTCAAATTGGATTAAAAAATTTACGATCATTATACTTACTCTTTTGTAGGAGATTGCGAGAAGAGTAAAACTAATGTTTAGCTTGGCCATATTTTAAAATTATGGCTGGGTTCCTTTAATCAATGAACACTTGAATCCTTATTTTGGTATATGGGATTAAAGGATTTGAGAAAATATAAGATTGAAAACTAAAAAAAAGAAAATAGTTTTAGAACTATAATAATATCTTGGTGAATCAGCTCAACACAATAATTGTAAAACAAACTAAACAACCAGAACTCAGGCCATTAATTTAACCCTTAATTGAATGTATAAATGTCATAGCATAAAATGTTAACATTTAGTTACTATTTTTATTTTATTTTGTATGTATGAAAAAAGTGCATTGAGCAAAAGTGTTTTGTAATAAATAAAACGATAGAATATTAGGAAAATGATAGAGCACAAATAAAAGTAAAAACACTAACACATATTGTGAAGTGTGTGTAAATATGTTTTAGGGTTTGTACTTTTATTTGTGCTTTACCATTTTCCTAATATTCTATCATTTTATTTACTACGAAATATTTAATTTTATAGTTCTAATTTTTTCTAAGGCTCTAATTCCAAATTTATATTTAGTATGTAAAATTAAAATTTGAAATCTTAAAATAGTGGTTTCAACCCAACTCATATTAAAATTCATGGCTTAAAAAGCTTACATCCTCTTAAAATTTACTAAAGTTCAAATTTTCTGCCTTTGAACCCTCATATGTGATTTTGTGTTTGTGTTTCAGACAGTGATGGTCCATCCTACCTGTATTATTTGTATATATATCTCAAATCTCTTTCATCACTACTGGTCCAGTTCCTCCCTGAAACTGGTGAGTGAGCCTTCAGGAAACTCTCGCTACAGATGAAAGTAAACATGTGACTGTCAACATGTGGAAATGTTGATTAAAATCACCACTCTCAAAAATTATTTTAGTTCATTGTTGTAAGGGGGCATTCAAGTATTATGTAAGCACCTGGGGGGGGGGGTGGGTGTTCGAGCTTTGCTTATTTTTGCTGACAAGGGGGA